>BJBW01005095.1:29109-40424 GCA_004320125.1 Scolopax mira
AGGCGTTTTGGTCGGTGCTACAATCTGGTCCAAGACTTTTATCGTGCCCCACAGACGGGCAGATGCCTGAGGGCGGTGGGAGGGTCTGCAGAACCTGTCTGCTCCTCTCGCCCCCCCGCTCCCCAACACATCCCATTCCTCTGAAAGGGGTTTCCTCCTTCAGGCCACAAGAGGTTGAAGGATCTGACCTGAATTAGCTGGTTAGGAGGTGACCACGCTTGGTCTCTCTAATAGATCTTCAGTTTGGTGGCACCGAGGCACTAGTCTCCTCAGACAAACGCAGAAGCTTCTTTTACTCCATCCACTTTTTTGGAGAGCCTGGGCTAGTGGCCTGTAGCAAATCTTGGCAGAAAAGTGAGCGATGCTGCGTTTGCCATTAGGTCATTATCCCTCAAATCGGGAAGGTCACGCTGCAAAAATAGAATTCCTGTTTGTGTGGGAGGCAGCGTCCTGTGCACACACACGGGGAGAGCATCGGGCACAGGCTGCTTGGGATGGCCCCAGCACTGTCCTCCCTCTGTCACAGAGGAGCTGCCCCAGGAATTAAAATTTCCCCCCTTCTGCCCTCCCCTGGGTTTATCCTCTCCTACCCCAAGGTGGGGAATCCCTTCCAGCCAGGCCCCTTCCCCTCGGGCGTCCCTGAGGGTTACAAACCTCCCTGTTTTCAGTTGCAATTTTTGGAGTGGTTTTGTGTATCTGCCCCCCCAGGATGTGATTTTGAGTGGGGGTCATGCAAGGTCTCCCGGGTTGGGGTCCCGTCTCCTTGGGAACCACAGCCCCGCTCCCCCCTTCGCCGTGTCCAGCCCAGGGGAAAGGCTGGATCGTTTCTCAGGAAAAGCTCATAAAGCATTAAAAAAAGAAGCTCACGTGATTTTCAGAACTGGATTTATTGTATTTGCAATTATCTTATGTTTTTTCGATCTTCCACTGTCAAGACTTTGCATACCCTCACCTTGCTTCCTGCAAGGGATGTCAGCAATACCCTCATTTAGGCATTTGATATTTTTTTTCCCTCCGAGAATGGCAATAAACTATGAATCTCCCCATCGTTTATGCTGGCTGCAAAGTACTTGTTTAGCATACAGGTGCTTGTTAAATCTGTAGTCAATTTTCCATTTAATGCATTTTATTGGTATTCTCACAGTACAAAGAGAAGCCTCAGAACTAAAACAATCCATTTTATGGAGAGAGACGGACACATCTGGTTTCATACCAAGTTTATTTCTTTTTTTATTTCTTTTTTTTTTCTTTTTTTTTTTTTTTTGGTCATAATCACTTCTTTTGCACAACAACAACCTCGAGTTGACAATGAAATGCGGGCAGTAGACCGAAGGGAACCGGACAAGGCTCTGTTAGTGATGGAAAGTCCTTCTGTGACAGCACCCCAGCTCCCCACCCGGCTGCCCCCCACCCCGGCCGGAGCAAAGGTGGCCCCAGGCTGGGGCAGGAGGAGCGAATCCTGCCCGGGAGGGACAGCTGGGGTGCTCAGCCCTGGGGTTAGGGCACAGCCCCACGGCCACACAGTCATCTTCCAAACCTCTGCCTGCAGCCCTGGGCCGGTTTACTCCTCCCGGGGTGGAGAGTTGGGTACCACAACCCAAAGTTTTGGTACTTTCCATTTTCAGAGCATTTTAGAGACGTGGATGGGTTGACTCTCCCGCGGTCCCCGGAGGGTAGGGAGCATCGGTGTCCCCTTATCACAGCAATAGGGAAACTGAGGCACAGGGGATGCCAGGGCTGGGATGCCCGGCTGCCCCCCCCATGCTCTGGTCCCACCATCCCTGCAGCGGGTGGGGGCTGCTGCTTCCCTGCACCCCTGGGGACCATGGAGCTCCCAAACGTAGGCGTTGGCCAGTGCTCTGCTTTCCTTACAGACAACTGACTACAAAGGTGGCGTTTATTGGTCTTACTGTGTCGTCTCATCCCTAGCATGGATAGTAAGAAATCTCTAGCACCGTGAGCAGCCGTTCCCTGACTGGTTTCAAGTGGTGTAAGAGTGTATGTATGTGCATATATGGTTCCCACGTACGCGGTTCTGTGCGTGTGTGCACAGCCCAGTGCACAGCCACTGCGAGGGAGGGGAGTAACGCAGAGGGACAGGATTTAAGGAACCCCATGAGACAGGCTTTGCAGAGCCAGGGCCAGAGAGTCACGCCGGGCTAAGCAAAAGCAAGCGCAAGCTGAAGTTTACATTTTCAAAAGGAGCAGCGATACCCACCTACCCCCAAGGTAGGATGCATGCAATCGTCATCCCCCGCCGTCCCTGGAAGGTCAACTCAAAGGTAACCCCACGTCTGGGTTAGAACAAGATTTTTTAATGACTCACAAAATAATAAGAGAAGGAATAGGCTCAGTCTGGAAGCAGAAAGGCCAGCACCCTTGAAAGCACCCATCTACGGACAGAGCTGAGCTCTTTGCTGCAAGGAATAACTCGAGCACAGAGCTTTAATCTGAGACACGAGGCTGGGAACTCATTTAGCTTCAGCTTCTCTGTTTTGCTCAAATCAGAGGCCCTTCTCCAGGAGAGCTCTTTGAAAAGTCTCCGAGTGCGTGTAATAAATTGCCACCATCTTGTCTTTCCTCCCTCACAAAACTGAAAACCTTCTCGGTCCGGGCAGGGATGCTGCCAGCTGCCTCGAGGATGCTCTCCCTACAGGGCACAAAATTCTTATGCTGCTGCAAAAACGGGGCTGCTGGCTGTCGTTACAAAGCTTGGTTAATAAACATCTAGGGGAATCAATGAAGAACATCAAGCCCTGCCATAAGGAAGGTGGCCCCGGGAATTTGGGGGGTTGCATGCCATGGCCACGACTGTGGTGTGTGGGAAAGGTCTGGGAATGAGGGAGGCTGGGATGGTAAGGATGTTAATGAGGATACTTAATTAGTCTCATTTGAAGCGCGAAGTATGCTGCTGCACACAGCCATTAGCAGCCCTGGGAGATGGAAAGGCATGAAATAACCGGGCTGTGCCACGTGCTGCCGGTCAGGACCCCCTCGTCCAGCCGAAACGGTGGGAGTTGGGGCACGGAGCCAAAGCAATCCCAGCTTTCCCTGATGTGTCCAGTGGCACCGGACAAATGCCAAGCTCCCCACATCCCGACTGCATCCATCTGCAGCGGGCAAACATCGCCCTGCTGGGCCTAAAGCATCCGGCCCCAGGGCTGAGGTTGTTTCCTTGGCAGGAGATGTGTCTCTGCAGCAGGAACAGAGCAGGTCCCCTGATGTTACTGACACAAAACTCTCCCTGCTCATCCCTGCTCCTCCGGGGCAGGAGCTCACCCTGCTCTGACACGTTTTCCAGCCACATCCACTGTCCCTCACAGCACTGACCCAACAGAGGTGAGAAAAATGCCTTTCCCAGTGCTCACAGCTGCACAGTGTGTGCTGGGCCACTCTTCTCTATGTTTCCCATGGGATATTTTTTTTTTTTTGCCAGGCAAAGCTATTGCAAGAATAAATCCCCACCTGAGATCCAGGCTGGCCTCCAGGAAGGGGAAGGAGAGCGGGCACAGGGCAGCACAAAGGACCGAGCTGGAAGATCCAGGCAGGAACAGAGTCCAGAGACTCAGTAGCTGTTTGGGGAGGATGGTTCTAACCAGCACAACCTGCCACCGACCTTCTCCTCCTCCTGTGCTCCTCCTCCAGCACACACCAAACCTCACACCAAACCTCACAGCTCCTCCACCTTCCCCGGGGGCTGCAGGGAACAGCCTGGACCCTCTCACACAAGGAGCTTTGGGTTTACCCCAAATTATATGTACCAGAATTGAAGCATCAACCTCTATTCCACTACTCAGCCCTTCCTTCTCCTTCCAGCACGAGGAGCAGCCCATCCCCACTCTCACTGCCCTGCCTGCAGGACTCAGCTGCCTCCAGCTCCCAAATCCATGATTTTCCAGCTGCTCTCTGGTCCAGCATCCCACCCCCACGGGCCCCCAGCCTTCACCCGGCCCAGCCTCCGACTCCTTCTGAGCCCCAAGGAGGGAGTGAAAATGGTCGTTTCTCCTGTTTTAAACTCCTGCTCATGAGTACAACATTTCTGATATTAATCATAATAATCATCATAATAATCATAGTACTAAAAACAGTATTTACAACAAGCTCCAGGTCAGAATTACACACCAAGCAAACACTCAGCACCACAGAGAGTAGGACAGGGTTAATATCTCGCAGATACCTTCTCAGATCCCACCAACGCGGGACACAGACATTTGACAGTTTCAACCATTTCTTACACACAAACATTTCGTTTAAATTACTTTTAAATTTTTTTTTTTTAAACTTTTTAAAATTTCTCATCACTATATGAATGAGGTGATGCTGGCGGTGATGCCGCGCTCTACACAGATGCTTATCTAAGACAGCTGCTACTATAAACTGATCATTAGCTACTGTTAAGAAATTCAACCCTCAGTTTCCTTCCTCTTAGCCCTAATTCTTTCTTTTTTTTTTTTTTTTTTTTCATTACTGGGTAGCACTGGGGCTTTCTAACAGTCCTGTCCTCCCTCCAGCCTGGGCAGAGGGGATTGGGAGTAAGGTAGCCCTTCCTTTTAGGAGCAGAGTGTCCCCTAAAATCAAACTGTGGCCATCGAGGGACTTCAGAGGGACCCCCTGAATACTTCTGGGACTTGTGGGGAGATTAGCAAAGAGCTCTGGGATTTGACCTCCAGCAGCTGCTGCTCTTTGGCTTTCCACGGGGTTTCTGCGATTGCCTGATGCTCACTCCAGGCCATAATCAACTCTTTACCTAATTAAAACACAGGGTAGGCAGAAAACTTCAACTTCTGACAAAACTTGGTGATGATTTCTGTTTCAGAGGGAAGGAGAGTCAAGGGGATCCTTATTCCCCGTGCAAAGCCCTCATCTGCTCCACCTCCTCGTTGCTGCCTGGCACCACCAGGCAGAGCATGGTCCCTGGGAGCCCCTGGCTGGGCTGTGCCCGTGGCCATGTCTGCACCCCCTGTGAGCTTGAATTATTCCCTAAGGATCCTCCAAAGCCCACTGCAGGAGTCCCTCATCCCACTCACCCATTCCACCATCTCCTCTGCAAAACCTCCCTGGAGGACCATGCTCCTGCAGGGCTGAGTCCCCAGCACCATGTCCCACGAGGCCCCGCTTGCCGGGAGGTGGCCATTCCCTGCTCTTCAGATGCAACATTTCCAATTAGTTTTTTGAGGCAGGGGCAGAGCTGGGGCAAGGTGAGCAGGTCTGTGGGTCTCAGCGAGAGGGTGGCAGCCCCTTGCAGTGCACGGTGGCTGTTTGGTTCTTTGCTACCTCCATAAGCCATGACTCTACAAGATTAGGAGGTCCATGGGCTTCGACACTCACCAATTTAGATCCAACATTACTGCCAAGCTTGCATGTTCTCTGCTCGTCCCTACCTCAGACAATTTTTTCTTAAAAATGGGCCTTGAAGAGGTAAAGAAAGACAAAGAATAAGCATGAGGACATCTCTTCACCCTTACTGTAGAACTACTCCCCTCTTAGCTCCTTCCCATCCAAAGCTGGAGGCACCAGACAGGTCTGCTCTGTCTCCCAGGGTGGTGCCTGGGGCTCATCTGGCAATCTCTGGTCTCAGTGTCTGCCCAGTAACGGCACCAAAGAGTCACATCTGTCTTCGGAAAGAGGGAAGGATGACTATTCTGTTCACTAAAAAGCTATTTCACAACCATGCATCGTCTCTATTGGATTTGCTTCCTTCCTGGAGTGAAACCTCATGCTTTGGGAGCACTGAAGAGCCTGCAGACCAAGTGTCCTCTCCCAGGGCTCCTGGGGAGCCGGGGATGCAATCACTGTCTGTGGTTCTCCTGGTCTGCTCAGCCAAGACCACTCGGTCCCAGCTCTGCTGGGGAGAGGGCAGCTCAGTCTACTGGCTCCTCCAGCCCGTGGCCAAATGGCACATCAGGTGGTGCCTGCCATGCCAGGGACCTTCTGTGGGGTGGCACACATCTCTGGGTGGAGACCCTCACCTACTTCCACTTGGGCTACTGAAGAACCATCCTAAGATGAGGACTTCAGATCACTGTGTGCCTGGGCTGGCTCCAGACAGAGCCACGAGACAGGAGGTCCACATGCCACGACTCCTGAGCCATACCATCCCTCTCATCCCTCTCTCCTACCACTGACAAAGACAGGGCTGTTTCCCATTCCACTTCACATACAGAAATTATCACTTCCCATTTTTCTGAAACTGATATTTGGCTCAGAGGAAATGCCAAGAGGAGTGAAAGCCCCGGATAAGAAATCCGTATCTCTGTGACACTGCTGGTTGAATTTATTAGTATCTTAATTTTTTTTTTTTACATCAGTTTAAGAAATATTTTTTTAAAAAAGGACAAAACCCTCCAAAGAAGCTGTTTGATTGACTGATCAATTCTCTATTTCATGTGAACTAGTTGCTATTCTGCTTAGAGATCCCTATGATCTGTGAATCTCCACAAGTACTGACGATCAAGGATGCAGAGATAGAGAAGCGTGTAGCTGGGGGACAAACACCAGGGGAGGGGGGGATGGAAAACCGAATGTTGCATCTAGGCAAACAAAATAAAATGTGTTGGTTGGTCGACTGATTGGTTTGTTAACAGGAATCAGGTGCTAGATGTGTAGAAAAGCCCTTTATCCAGAGATCTCCTCCCGCTGTTCCTTGTTCCTGCGAACTTCAGCTGCGTGCAGTTCCTGCAAAGATGGGAGAGATGACACCAGGCTATCATCTCTTTCTGCTCTTGCAATCTCTATTTTCCTTCTCTCCTGCACACATGATTTGCACCAGCCAAAAAAAAAAAAAAAAAAGAGACCAATTTCCCATCCAAGGCACCCCGAGGACAGTGGGTTAACACCTGCAAGGAGTGAAACTGCTCGTCTTAAGAGGAGTGGCTGAAGGAACTGAGGTTGTTCAACCTGGAGAAAAAGAGGCTGAGGAGGTGGGCACTCCCTAAAACCTGAAAGGAGGTTGTAGTGAGGTGGGCATCAGTCTCTTCTCCCAAGTAACAAGTGACAGTATAAGAGGAAATGGCCTCAAGTTGCCCCAGGGGAGGTTTAGATTGGGTATTAATACAGATTTCTACACTGAAAGGGTTATCAAGCATTAGAACAGGCTGCTCAGGGAAGTGGTGGAATCATCATCCCTGGAGATATTTAAAAGCCAGGCAAACATGGTGCTGCTGAGGGTCATGGTTTAGTCGTGGATTTTGTCAGCATGTCCATGGTTGGGAAGGATCCCTTCCAACCTAAACAATTCTATGATTGTATGATCTGTGGGAGCCTGGGAGTGACACAAGCCTCCAGCAAATTCATTCATAGCTCCCTCTTCTGCAAAGCCTTTTGGCCATGCAGCCCCTGGACACAATGTGGGCCTGATGCTGTGCCTTCAATCTTGCACTTACCCAGATCAGCCAGATGGTATTTCCTCTGCTGACCTCGAAGGAGGCCTCCCCTTTCCTCGTCCTGCTCCACAGCCCTCTCCCCACCAGCAACGAAACGCCTGCTCCCTCATGCCCATCACTCTGAGGTGACCCCACAGGGACCAGACCTCAAACCCCACCATCAGCACCCAGCCCTCTCCAGGGGTGCCACACTTGCCTTCTCACGGAGCCGCTCCCTCAAGGCAGCGAGATGTGCTTCACGGATCTCCCTGCTCAGCTCCATCTTGTAGTTGAGCTTCTCCTCGGCCAGGCGGCTGAAGTTGTTGTTCTCCTCCAGCGCCTTGTGCAGCACCTCCCGCTCATGTTCCCGCTTCTCCGCCAGCTGCTTCAGCACCTGGGCCTCCTGGGTCTGCCAAGGGAAGGGCATCGGGAGAGGTGTAAGGCAACCGAAGAAGCTCTTCTAGCCTAAAGCTCCCCAGCAGGCTTCCTGACCATCTCCTCTGCTCAAAAACACTTTGCTGCCCCCTCCATCCCATAACGCTCTTGCTTGGAAGACACTTTGACACCTTCTTCCTGCTGTGGTGCAATGTCTGCTGGGTGGGCAGGCAATGCAATGCCCACTGATTCAGTAAAACCAAGGTGACATTCAGCTGGGTACAGAGTCACCTCCCTGAGTGTCACCTCTTTCTCTGAATTATTTCAGCTCGCTTTCCTCTGACCCACCAACATTCATGACATTTATACTTTGTGTTACTCTGCCAATTCTCTCCTTTTCAATAGTTTTCACAGGAAGACATTTTATACAGCACGAGCATGTTTTACAATAAAACATGGCACAGCCAGCTGTTAGAAACCCAAGTCTGTGTTTAAGTTGGGTGTGTAACCAACTGCTACATCTCCTGCAGCATTAGCTGGCAAGAACTACCTCCCCAAGCCAGGTCACACACAGAGGATGGAGAGAACCCAATACCATGTGGTTTTAAGGACAGGAGGATGACGATGGAGATTGCTCCTGCTAAACCAGTTTTAGGGTTTGGGACAATTAGCACCCATCACAGAAAAGCCACTGCTTCTACAGGACATCTCATTACCTTCCTCCTCTCTTCTGCAGCCTCAAGCCTCCTCTGCAGCTCCTCCAGGGACAGGTCCTTCTTCTTGGGAGGGGAGGAAAGAATTGGGCTCTCGGGAGATAAATCTGAAGGGGACTTCAGGATCACTTCGAAGCTCTGGCCTGATGCCCTCTTATCCAGCTGCTTCACCTCCATATCTTTGGGGGGAAAAAAACAGGGACTCTCTGGACCTGTAACACTCGGAAGAGCATCCACCTGAGGGCACCAAACTCTTCACATAGGAGTTAACATGTTCCCATGTTCTGATATGGGTGATTTTGTTCTGTTTCCAAAATTTCCCAATTAGTGGTCAGCTTTATCCCATTCCAAGTCATTGCAATTCATTTAAATCCACAGTGTAATTACAGAAAGGCCCTATAGCTGTTAACATCTTGTGTGTCGCCCCAGTACGAAGCAGACAGCATTTGCAAGCATTTTCTGGGAAAATGTGAGTTATGTTAATAAAATCAACTGTGAACAGAGACTAAACAGAAAGACCCCAGGCTGAGACATGGATTGCTGCTCCAGGATGGAACAGCCCAGTGGGCTGACAAGCTCCCAGGCTGCCTGCAGGAGCCCCATGAAAAGGATGCTGCAGCTCCTCCGGGAGCAGGTTACCTACCTCCATACTGGTAGATGGTATTAGGATGGGGCTGGGTGTGGAAACAGGAGCAGATGAGGGAGAGCAGAGACAGCTCCTTCATTTTCTCCTTGTAAGCTGAAAAATACAAAATAGCAATGAGAGTCTAATGGCAATGGCAGCTCTTTTTCAGGGAGAAATTAAGCAAGCAGACACAAGGAAACCCATTTGCAGCTACCAGGCTCTGGGGAGGCTTTTCCAGGCTGCCATAGCTTGCTAAAAGCTCCCCAGGGAGTGTCTGTTCTAGAGCAGACTAAATTCTGTCACCACCTTGGCCCACGCAGGCAGAGGTTGACACTGGTCTGCAATTACAGTGAATGCTGCCCCCTGCAAAGGACAGGGAAATACACAATCCCTTCCAGCTCTGCCACTGTGAGTTCTCCAGTTTGCTCAACCTTCCCGTGACTGGAAGACACCCTGCAGCATCCTCTGCCATCAGAATGGCAGCAGCACCCCCAGCTCGCCGTGGGTCTGTTTCTGGAGCAATCCTCACCTGTATTTTTGGAGTTTAGCACGTTTAAGGCAGCGAACTCTTAGCACACACTTGTCAAAGAACCTCAGAATAGAAGGATTTGAAACCAGAGAGGTGCTCTGTCGGGCTGCCAAGTTCTTTATCACATCAGTATAACCTGCAGAGCATCACTGCTATGTCACAGCTCAGCAGCTGACAGCTCAGTGGTGGGTGCTGCTGTCTCACAGATGCTGGGAGGCTCTGCCCTGGCCTGGCTGCTCAGGGGACACCCAGGCACGTGGGGACAAAGACTTCATGGCTGCGTGTCCTGCCAAACCTGCCCTGATCCTCTACATGTCACCCTGCCTCCAGCACAGGGCACGGGCATTCCCATGTCCTGCCTTGGCTCTGCCTCTGGATTTCCCACATGTTCTTATGCTTCTGGTCTTGGTTTGTCCCTTCCTTGATGAGCTCCTGTCTTGACTTCCAGCAAGGGGTGAATATGCAAACTGGCTGCCAGTGCCACCTTCATAGAAAGAGCTTCCACTAGGCCAGGAAAGGCCCCCAAAACTCTGTGATATGAAAAGGCATTATGAGCAGAATAACTCTGAAAAAAATGTATCATCCTGTGTACCATATGCCCCCAGGAACACCTTTCAGATCTTCTCCTCTGCCTTCCTGCAGCTACTTGGGTGGGAAAACAGTGGTTTCATATGTCTACTTCATCCTTGCACCTATTTTTCCCCCTAGGTACAGAACTTCATCCTAATTAACACCCTCTTTTTGCTAACTGACAGTCCCTGAAGCTCAGATCCTTACTAAACATTTTCCTGTTTTTTCCACATTCTGATTTTAATACCCTGCCCAGCCCTGCTGTTAAATGTAAACCAAATAGGAACAATTTACATCAGCAGCGCCTGCCACAGAGCAGGACATCTTTGATTTTGTTCTTAATGAAAAAAAGTCTTTGGAAGACCTCTGAGAGTGCTGTATTGTGTTAGAAGTCATGGCAGCAGTAAGCTAATGTATTTCATAATGTGCTGCCAGGAGCCCAGAAGAATGTCCCCTGGACTAAGTGAGAGACATTATAATTTAATAGAAGCAAACCACATGCTGAGGTCGTTGCTCTACCATTATGTCCAGTCCTGGGTGAAACCAAGACATTAAGCAGATGTGCCACATCCCTGACCTGCTCATTTAATTGTCTCCTAGCACTTGTTACAGAGCACAGTGCTTTCTATTTCATTACTTGAACTTCAGTAGGTCTCCCCAGTTTCATGGTCCTCTGTGTAGATGAGTGGATGCTGCAGTCCCTGCCTTTCAGGAGGTCTCTTGTAGTGATTTCACAGCTGCCTGCGTTCCATCGGGATCTTCCCTGTCCTGCTTTCCCTTCTGTAGAGCAAACTGACTGTCCCTCTCCATCAATTAAAATGAAAAGGAGCGAGAGGACAAAAGGACACTGCTTCACTGAGCTGCGGCGGTGCTTTAATGAGCTATGGAAGTGCTGTGAGTCCTTCTACTGGCGCCGGAGCCTGCAGCTGCACCCTGGCGCCAGCCATCAGATGCAATTAGCAGCATGTGAGCACACAGGGTGGGGGAAGCTGGGCCGGGTGCTGCCGGGGCCTCGGAGACCAGGGAGGAAGGCGGAAAGATCCCAAAGACCCCTGACCAGCCCTCACTGCCAGGCAAATCATAGAATCATAGAATGGTTTGGGTTGGAAGAGGCCTTAAAGATCATCCAGTTCCAACCCCCT
>BJBW01005095.1:40531-131782 GCA_004320125.1 Scolopax mira
TCACCACCCTCACTATAAAGAATTTCTTTCTGGTGTCTAATCTAAATCTCCCCTCTTCCATTTTAAAACTGTTGCCCTTTGTCCTATCACTACAATTCCTCACAAAGAGTCCCTCCCCAGCTCTCCTGTAGCCCCTTCAGATACTGAAAGGCCGTTATAAGGTCTCCCTGGAGCCTTCTCTTCTCCAGGCTGGACACCCCCAGCTCTCTCAGCCTGTCCTCACAGGGGAGGTGCTTCATCCCTCTGATCATCCTCGTGTCCCTCCGCTGGACCCGTTCCAACAGGTCCATGTCCCTCCTGTGTTGAGGACTCCAACTCCGCTCCCGCCTCTCCCTGCTGGGGTGGAGGGGGGGGGGACACGACGGGGAAAGCAGCGGGAACGGCGACAGCGGACCGAGACCCCCCCCCCGGGCCGGTACCGGGGAGGGTCCGTTCGCCCGCGGTCCCCGTCCCGGGAGCTGTCCGTTCAGCACCATCGACCCCGGGACCACCGGGCCGGGAGCTGTCCGTTCAGCACCGCCGGCGTGCGTCGGCGTAAAGAAGGGGAAGGACCGACCCCCCGAAAGAATCACCCCTGATCCACACCCCGAGAAATAAATGGCCGCCTGAACCCAACCCCTGTCCTCAGGCACTGTTGGTGTATCCCGTTCAGGTGACAGGTGTCCAACTCTCAAGAGCTGAGCATCGTAGAATCACAGAATTGTTAGAGTTGGAAAGGACCTTAAAGATGACCTCGTTCCAACCTCCCTGCCCTGAACAGGAACACCTTCCACCACACCAGGTTGCTCAAAGCCCCATCCAACCTGGCTTTGAACACCTCCAACACCACCCTCAGAATAAATCATTTCTTCTTAATATCTAATCGAAATCTACCAGAAAAGGTAGAACCCCTCATTCAGAAAATAGAAGTAGGAAACATAAGAAACATAACCTCTGGGTCACTAATTTCAGAGACTGTGTAAATGAAGATCAAACCCAAGATCTCCTGAAGCAAGACAGAAAGGGCATGCTTAAAACTCTCAGGGGTAAAAGATCAGCTTGGCAAACCTTAGCAGTAAAATGTATTACAAAAGAATCTGCACTCACATTTGCTAGTAGATATAAGGTTTTGAGGACATATTTATGCCAGTGGACATAATTCTTGAACCTAGGTAAGATAGCTGGCTAGCCAGAATATGACATAGCCAACAAGTTCCTTCCAGGAACAACTGTACACCTTCCAGTGCACAAATGTACAGATTTTAAGAACATTTAGAGACAGGAAATGCTGGGCTTTTAATTTAAGCATCTAATTACATTTTTTTTTTTACTTCTGCTAAATTAGTAAAAATAAATTCAGCTTACACTGAGCAAATATTGCATGGGTGTATAAATTAGTAAGGCTGTCTGACTCGGTTCCTAAGGGACTTTATACCAAAGCATCACTTTGGTCTCAGAGGTGCAACATGAGCTTTGTTTCGTTGACAGGCAGAGAGTTAGGACAGGCTGCCTCACTCAAGACTGAATTGTTGAACATTTTATGTTTCTTTTTAGGCAAACACTGCAATAGAAGGATGGGTAGCAACTTCATTCACTCTGCTGTGATTGTCATCACACCTCCCTGCTTTGGTATTAGAGTTGGGGTGAAACATTGCAAATAACTGAATTGTGTAAATTGAGAAGTGAGTAAACTGCAGAATTTATAGGAAATATATCAGAGTGCCATCCTAAAAAGTGGGGTAAAATTGTGTTTTGTTGGCTTCATAGGACCCTGGGTAGTGATTAAACTACAATTCTATCTAAAAAGGTGTCTTAAGTTCCTCAGCATTTCTGGGTATTTATGCCTTGTAATCAGCACAGTCTGATTCTCTCTCTATATATATATCCCATTACACACCCCATGCAACAATTAACCTTTATTAAAACGCTTCATCTAACTTTTCTCTGCACTGTATATATTACATCGGCAAAATTACTTTCTCCCTGTTGCAAGGGGAAGAAGGGAGATGACCCAAGCCTTCCCCAAGCCACCGAGGTGGTGAGGGTGCTCTCAGCTTGCGCCTCATTTCCTCTGCTCCCTCTAGTGCTGCACAGCACGAACTGCATTTCCATATCCCATCACCACTGTTTAGATTTATCCATCCAAAGTGTTTTGTCTTCAAGTTTCCCCCTGGAGACACTACCCAGCTGCTCCCCAGCAGCTGCAGTGCAGGAGATGGAGGAACGGCTGGGGACGGGTACGGTGCGTGAGCAACGGGAACCATCTTCCCACCGGTGATGAGCCTGGACAGTGGGGCCCTCCATCTAGTATCCATTTAAAAGTTTCATTCTCTTCTTACTAACCCAATAAAATGAAAGTGTTGGCTGTTTGAGCAGCCTGTCTCTTTGTTCGTTGTTTAATGACATCCAGTGAAACAGAGCGAGGCCACTTAGGCACACCCACTGATACAGTCATTCATCATGAACCAGAGGCACAGGAAGATTCATTTATGTGAATTCAGGCAAATTAAACAGATAAGACTGGATGTGCAAGGTCAAAGGAAGGTTATTACAAGGAAATAATTTGGTTTGCAAAGATAACTTTGGAGAAGTAAAAATTGCTTCCATAAAGAATATTATGTCATGACCAAAGAAGAGAACAGTCCAATTATAGGTGGGGCCAAAGCACAAACAGAAGGTAGAGAAGCTGGAGAGACAGGGAACCGAGTCATCAGCACAAAGACTGCAATGCCACAGACACAACAAAAGCAAATCATAGTCTTTGATAAGCCTTGAGAGTACAAAAGACTCTAAATATTCTCACCTGCTATGAATCCTACCATAAAATAAATAGCCAGACCTTCACTTCAGTCTAACCCACTTCCGTCTTACTGCTCCCCAGCTTCCAAAACCAGCCCAGCAGGAGAGCTCGCTCAACCAGAAAACACTGGCATTCTATCATTATTTTTTTTCAGATCGGTGGTTGTACCCCACACTGATGCCACACACCATCTCAGCTGCTCACCATGAGATTTGAGGCCCAGGAGTTACGGTAGGCTCATGTGGAATCATCCATGCAAACAGGCAGATGCAAAGATTACTCTGCCTTCTGTTGGACATCTGCTAAACTATCACCCTGGAATGGTTTCCAATCACCCAGCTCCTTCCCCACTAGGCTTCATTTGCAGTTTATAAGCACCACATCAACCCTTGTCATGCACAGGCAGTGGATTAGGAAATCACTCAGGCTGTAGCACTGGAACGTGTGGGCTGCCCTCGATAAAATAACTGAGGAAATCTCCTCTTCTGGGGGCTCAGCAAGAGAGAAGGAACCAGGCTGTGCAGCAGAGACCCAGCAGCCTGGGCTGGGTGAGTGAGTGATTGCCAGGAAGGAGAGAAGCATGGCCTGGGCTGCTTGGTAAAGCAGAGGAAGAAGCCAAATGGAGGCAGGTGTCCCAGAGTGTTTGTGTATATGGGGCAAACACAGGTTTGGATGCCAGGTTTGGATGAGATAAAGTGCTCCAAGGAGCTGAGGACTGGATAAGGCAGCAGTTCATGAGGCAAAGAAAGGAGCCCAATGCCATGATGTGTCAGGTACAGACATTCTGTGTGACCACAGACAGGTTTTGGTCCCTTTGGATCTTGGTTTCCTTTGCATTAACTGAGGATTATTGTACTTGCCCATTATACATCACCATTATTTGCATTAACACATTCAGAGAATGTAAGATTCTCTAGTACAGCACTAAACACTAGAGGTACCTTGAAAGAATAAATGGATTGTTTGGAAATACACTGAGTAATAATGACACTGAAATAATCTTCACCAGTTGGGATGTGCCAATGTGCTACAGCACATCCATGTGGTCTCTGGTTGCTCTCTAGCTTTTTTGCATTGCTAAATCACAGGCAAAGATGTGACCATTGATTTAACTCTCCTGTGGAAAGAAGACTTTTTTTTCTTAAAGTGTAAGCTTACACCTGGAAGAATAAAACCCATAGAATCATAGAATGGTTCAAGTTGGAAGGGACCTTAAAGATGACCGAGTCCCAACCCCCATCAGAAGGGTAACTAGGAGAGATTAGCCAGGCATGGTTTTTTCAGGCTAATTTAGAGATATAGAAGTTTTAGTGAACTTCAGGGTCTCTCCAAGGATTATCATCAAGAATCATCAGCACCATCCACCCTAAGAAAGCTTGAAGTTGCAATCCACCCTGCTGCCCATGTTGCTGTCACAGAAGTCTTCTGCAGCCTTCCACTTGACACATCAGACCACTAAATCTCAGCTTTTCATTTGCAGAAGGAGAATGTGTTCATCTGATAAAACAATGTGTTCACCAGATCTGAACCAACATTGACAGGCTCCAGGAAAGGACTCTTGAGATATTTAAGGGATCTTCACATGGTCCCATTAAAGATATGATTTGTATTTTAGAAAGAACAAGTATTTTCTAAGGATTTAGATCCTTTGTTTGGATATAGTGGTAAAAAAAATAATTAAACAATTGCCTACAATAGGTTCTTTTAGCTTGTAAAATTGAAGTCCCAATAGAAGTACCATAAATTTTTAAGGATGTATAGACTCCAATAGCACCTGAAGAAAAAGAAAATAGAGATTTCTTGAGAACACAGAGAAATGGAGAGCTTGACAGAAAGGACTGTCAAGTCCATACAAGTATGGGCAGAAGTGTCAGGACAGGGCAATACCATATGGTGTCCACCAATACCATCCAGGAAAGGGATTAAGGGGATAAACCACACAACTCTCACTTTCCAGTGTAGGAGGGGAAAACCTTTGGATCTGTCAAGGCACATTTATCAAGCCCAGTTGTGAGGCCAGGAGTGTCAAACTGGTGTTTCCTCTTGGCTCCACCTTCTCAGAGACGCTAACGTCAGAAAAAAGCCCACGAGGCTGTCACCCTACTGCATCGTTTCATAATCTTGTGTCTCCTATTCAACCCACACGCCTACAAATGGTGGGGAAAATCATACAGTCCTAGAAAATCCAGCCAGACACTCCTGTGGTGTACAAAAAGCCCAAAGCTTGGTGCAGATGTTGTGGGGAGGAGGAGTGAGGGCTCTCCCCCTGCAAGGTCTGCCCGACGGCAGGGCCAGCACCGCAGCCGAGCCTGCACTGAGCATGTGCCACCGTGTCCTCTGCTCCAGCACCAAAACCAGCCACCACGACCAGGAGAAAACGCCTGAGGTGGCAGGGAGAAGAGAGAGAAGACTGCTGGGCTGGGGAAAGCAAACCCCGTTTCTTTTCATCCCAGGGATTTGTTGGTTTGTTTAAACAAACCCAAGAAAATCTTCCCAAGGGGGTGAAGCCCCCGGGCATCAGCTGCAGACAATCACAGCTGCTCTCCCTTCAGCACGGGTTTGCTTTTGCTGCAGATAAAGGAGAAAATAATGAAGAAAGCAAATAAGACTCTTTCCTTAATTTAAGGGTTTGCTTGCCTTTCTTTCCTGCAGTTCCAGGCTATTCTTCATTCCTGCTATAAGTGCTACAGGCGATGGGGAGCTGCTCTCTGCACAGGCAGCTGGGCGAGGCTCAGCCCTGCTCCCTTCTTTGGTGAACATTTCCCTAGTCTCTTTTCTTCTACTACAGCACTGGTTTCCCATGGCTTTCTGCCCCTTGAAATTGTTTCTCTACTTGATGGGAGCCACAGGGAAGCACAGCTTCTCTGAAGCACACACTCTTCTTCATGATCCTAAGTCTCCTCTGACAGCAAAACTGCATCTTTGGGAAGATGAAACGTGCCATGGGCACGTGGTGGGTTGGGAGGGTGAGAATGCACCAAATGGCAAATGTACATTATGCCTCCCTGTGTTTCATCCACCACTTCGTCCATCTCAAGTTCGGTGCAACCTTGTTCTAGATGGCTGGAAAGCTGGAGCCATCCCTCCCACCCCCACTCTGCAAAGGAGGCCCAATCCTGCGCTGTAGGAGAGGACGCCAGATGGGTGGGACCTGTCGAGCGTGCACTGCTGCACACGTTCACTGAGACAGGGCTCCTCACAGAAATATATACAATAGCTCCAGATTTTCTATCATACAGACACATTTTTTACAATGCTGTTTTACCATCTTTAATCACACGCAAAGCCCACTTGGGATCAGCTGCATCTTTACACTCCCCCCCGCGCCCCCCACCTCTCGGTTCTTTCTTTCCCCTGCATCTACTGGTCTTTTAAAAGGAGAAAGGAATAGAAAACGCCCAGCAGGAGACAGGGAAAGGCCAGCAAAAGAAGCAAGAAGTGTTGCCTGGTCTCCTTCTGGCTGGTTCCCTGCATGGGGCGGAGGCAGGGGGGCACAAAGCAGCCCTTCTTTTTTGTCTGCTGTTCCTGCTCAGCCCCACGTCCTCCCGGATTTACCTTCCCCCACCCAAGCCCCTCTTTAAGCACTGCAGAATTCAGAGCCATTGCAAGAAAAAACTTGGGGGTTATATTAAAGAAAAAGACCCTCTAAACCCACCCACTGTTCATTGTACCATTTCAGGCTTTTTTTCTCCTTCAGCCACGTTCCCAGTTCCAGCCATTTGAATCCCTCCTCCCCATTTAAAACAGGCAAGCCACTTCTTTAGGATGCTGGACCGAAGCAGCAGAGCATCCTCAGGGCAGACTGCCATCCTGCAGCCAAACCCACCCCAGCAGCAGACTCCTGGGCTGCCATTCCCATTATTGCTGCAGGAGGGAGGAATGGCTCCCCCATTTGCTTTCACCCAACGCCATCAGAGGACCGCTCCCCTGTAACATCTTCTAAGGAAGAAATACAAGCTGTGGAAGAAATCTAGGGATGGGAAGCCCAGAGAATACAGAGAAATGCATCCAGGTTACTCTGGTTGGGCGTGGAGGATTTTCTAGGGCATTACTGTCATCTCTGTGTCTTTCTTTCCATTACCCATTTAGGGAGTACACAATCTTCACAAATAAAAAATGTTGCTGCTGATTTCTCTGCATCCAACTAGAAAGCATGCAGATTTTTATCAGGGAAAAAAAAAATAATAAAAAAGCTGTGTCATGTTACAAAAATCATAATTAATTGGCATGCAGCAGCATCTTCTTATGGCACATCGTAACACCAGCAATATTTTAAACTGGCAAGTTTATCACATGTGTATTCATATTAAAATAAAAAGCCCACCTGCTATCTTCCTTCAGAGGGGTGTGTGTGTGTATGAGGGAGGAAGGGGAACAATGCTGCCATACCCTCTGCCTCCTCAGCAGAGAACTCCCCCGAAATGCAGAGGGGGAAAAAAAAAACCACCCAACCCCTCAGAATAATGATTAAAAAAAAATAAAATTTACTAGTTCTATAAGCGGGTTGATGCCAAGCCTTCCCCCTAAAAGATGCCTTGTCCTACCTGAGACGGTGCTGGCCATGCTGCGGCGGCGGCGGCGGGAGCGGAGCGGGCGCTGCGGGAGCGGAGCGGGCGCTGCGGAGCTGCTGCAATGCTGCGGGGAGGGAGGACTGACTCAGCTGGAGGGGGCTGCAGCCATCCACCACGGGGAGAGGCTGGGGAGCCCAGAGAAAGGGAAGGGCTGGGAAGAAAAAGAAAGGGTCACTAGTTCAGAATATTAATTAGCGTATCAGGCCTCCTTTCCTGGGTGGCTCGGACGGCAGATCCCTCCCAGGCAAGACTGACTGCCAGAAAGAGACCCACCAAGGGGAGGGGGGGTGAGGAGACACACCCAGCCAGGCAAAAGATGCTTTTTCCTCCTCTTCCTCCCTTTCTTGTCTGCTTTAGATAGGCTAGACTGCTTTTTTCCCTTGCTGAAAGCACAAATAAGCAAATTCATTGATTTTTACGTTTGTCTGCTGTTTTGGTTTTTTTTTTTTAAACCAAGGCGGTGCCCACCCGCAGGGCCAGGGCTGGGGTTTGCTCAGCTTAGGTTGGGGTGTAAAACCCAAACCCCAAAACTTGCAGCAGCATTAGGGAAACAGCAAAGGGAGGGGGGATCCCAGAAAGGCTCGGCATTTTGAGGCGTGTTATTTTGCACCAGCACTGGGGCAGAAAATGGGCTGCAATTTGGGGGGCGGGGGCAGAAACTGCTGTAAAAGTAGAGGAGGATGAGCAGAACGGAGCTTTCTGAATTCAGTGGGACATCTCTGGGTTTCTCCCCCATTCCCTAGACATCAGGACCTCTTTTATTTTCCCTTTTTGTTCTGTTTGCTGTCTTTTCTATCATTTCCATTTGTGGCTGTTGCTAGGGGCCAAGGCATCTCTGCTTTTAGACTATCACACAGACACAACCAACCAAGGAACCATCCCAGTCCCCACTGCCAGTGGGGCCCATCCAAGCCTGGCTGCATAAACCCCACCTCAGTGCCTGTGGTTGCAATCCCACGCCATCCCATGGGATCTTCCCAGCCTCTGGCCCTCTCATGCCAGACGTTCTCCTGCCGCCTGCACATCCCTGCTGGCTGAAAACACCCCAAATCTCCCAGCACGCTGCAGTGCAGACACTCCCAAACAATTTCAGCAGCTGCAGGGAACCACAGGTTGCTTCAGGAGCTGCTGCTGCTCCAGCTTTGCCAGGGGCAGAGGCCACAGGCAGTTAAAAAGACAGAGGTTTCCCCTTTTTTCCTATTTTTTTTTTCACCAATCTCCAAGAGTCCTATTCCTTCTACACCGTATGTAAAAAGAAATTAAAAAAAAAAAAGACCTAAGGTTTAATTCGGAATAATGTTAACTCTATCCACAAATTTTCAATGTGTGTTTGGCACAGGAGCCTTTTTTATGCCTATTAACTGCTCCCTGCTCTGTCCAAGGCTTGTTTTGTAGTTGCATCTCCTTCTACTTTGAAAGCAGCAGGCTGAATTGTATCTGTTTCCAAAATATGCTCCCTATTAACAGATGGAAGCAGCAATCCCAGGCACCTGAAAACTGGAATATTTTCCCCCTTTTATTCAGGATCAGCTATGGTTTTGACTTACTGACTAGTCCCGAGAGGGTCTGTCTATCTCTTGCAAAATTCTGGAGCGTCAGGGTATAAATCCGGTATACATCTATGCCTTTTTTTTAGAAAAAGGTGGAGAATGCTTCCAAGGTGCCATGGCCCATGTCCCCGTGGAATACACTCTATGAGAAATGTTGAGAAAACTGGATCATACACTGCAGCTCCAATATTGTTCACACTTTCCAGCTAAACTGGCATATAGATAACATTAATACAATGAATTCTGGATCCATCACTAACACTAGGAGATATTTCTTCCTTATTTTACATATAACCATCTTTTAAAGTTCTCCCTGATTTTCACTAAGGAGCATCTGAAGGCACTACCTGTTTCTTTCAAGATGAGGATTAGGGAAAACTGATGAATATTTGGCTCATGTGCCCTGTGCCTTCATTACACATGACAGCTAACCAGGCAGACTATCAGGAAACAACATATTTTCAAGGAAAATCAGCAAAGAAGTTGGTTTTGTAGCATGTACTTCTTTCACTATCTAAATATTTTCAACATTTTTAACAATTCAATATTCTTAGATGTCTTCAACATAGGAAAGGCTTCTTCCAAGAACCTGTGCGTTCAACAATGCTGAAAACAAAAGAAAAATTCCCAAATGGACAGAAAAGATTCTTTCTTTAACTTGTGCCAAACCAGGGAACTGTAACAATCCTCATATTTCATTCCAGGGAACATTCACCTGGGGCACTTCACAGAAGAGAAGTTGAAAGTTGAGGTTGTTTTTGAAAGGGTCACAAGCCCCACACGCTTTATGTTGCTGCTTGTGGCTGCAGGACTGGCAGAAGCCTGGCTTGCAACAAGAAATATGGGGGGAACAGTTTTCTCTAGTGAGTAATAAATAACACTGAAAGGTGAAAATCATCTGGTCTAAAAGGAAGAGCACGGACTGTGACACAGGAGGCTCTAACTCCTGGTACCCATAGAATAGCATCATGAGGCCTCCCAGTACCATTTGCAGTCTCAAGCTGGGAGAAGCTGCCTTAGCATGAAATAACAAAAATAGTAAGTCCACATAGGGCAGCAATCAAGCCCCTGAAATTGTAAAATAATACAAAAGAAAGGAGAATCACAGAATGATACGGGGTTGGAAGGAACCTCTGGAAGTCACCTTGTCCAACGCCCCTGCACACAGAGCAGGTTGCACAGGAACGTGTCCAGGAGGGTTTTGAATGTCTCCAGAGAAGGAGACTCCACCAATTCTCTGGGCAGCTTGTTCCTGGGCTCTGCCACCCTCACAGGACAGCTATTTCTCCTCATGTTTAGATGGGACATCTTATGTTCAAGTTTATGCCCATTTCTTCTTGTCCTGTCGCTGGGCACCACTGAAAAAAAAGACTGGCCCCATCCTCTTGACAACCACCCTTTAAGTACTTAATCAGGATAATCACAGAAAGATATGGGGTTGGAAGGGACCTCTGCAGATCATCTAGTCCAACCCCCAATTTATAAGCATTGGTCAGACCCCCCTCAGTCTTTTTGTCTCCAGACTAAAAAGACCCAAATCCCTCAGCCTTTCCTCCTAAGAGAGATGTTCTAGGTCCCTAATCATCTTTCTGGTTCTTTGCTGTACCCTCTCTAGCAATTCCCTGTCCTTCCCAAACTGGAGAGCCCAGAACTGGATACAGTACTCCAGCTGGGGCCTCATCAGGACAGAGCAGAGGAGGAGGGTGACTGTGCTCAAAAAACTCTGGGAGAGAAACCAGTGACAGCAACATGAGCAGTAATTCAGGAAAATGTTTCCCTGAAGGCAAGAGAAACAAGAGGGTAATTCTGATGTTTGCTTTTCAGCATCTGCCGTGTGCACTCCAGAAACAAGGCCACGTTGCACAAAGGATCTGGAAGAAGAGGAAGAGTTGTGCTCACTCAGTCACATAAAGGTGGGACTTCAGGTCACTCTGGGGTACACTCTGCTCAGGTACAACACGAGGCTGTGACCTCAGCTTTAGTGATTCCCTTCTGTCTCCACCAAAGCACTAATCCCACCTGCCTCCTTTTCTTCATCTATAAAATGGGTGTTTAATCACCTCCCTAAAAACAAGATACTTGTGATTAAAATCAGAGTGTCAAAGAGGAAACCAGTTTTATTTCTCAACTGTAAAGAGACAGAAAGGCTCTGGATTATCTGGATTCAAAGGATCAAATAACGTTGTGGTCAAACAAAAGTTTTAGGCTGTTGCTATGGGAACCAAAACATCTCCTAAGAAAGACAACTTAAGAACAGCAACTTAATCTGCTCCCATCTGAAAGGGGAAAAATAACCTTCATGTGAACTGTGGGAGCTTCACAGCTGGTCACTGTGGTTCTTCCAACTCTTTTGTCCCACTCCTCAAGATTCTTGCTTGTCTGGGAAGAGAATCCTACCTGGGTGGCCTTGGAACAAAAATGACCATTACCCACTTTGTATTTCTGCACTGGGCAAGCGTTCTCCTTGCTGGGTTCTCTGCAGTTCACTTCAGCCATTCACACACCCACTTCCTCACAGAGTTTAAAGATCATCTCCTCCAAGGTTTTGCTTCTGTACAATTTTTTTTTCAACTTGAAGGCACCATTTCCCATGAAAAATAGTTCATCCAAGATCTTTACCATCCACTAACAAGCGAGCAGTGGAGACACCCTGGTTCCTGCTGTCTGGGTAGCCCATAGACACCGTTATGGCTGCAGGGACTGGCCTTTCATATAACCTTCTTTGCTGTTCTGATCAATTTTTTTAAATCTCTTCCCTTCTCCCTCATCCTCCCTCTCCAAACTCAGGGTTTATCTTGGACCCAAACACCAGAATGACAATCCAGGACAAACACTCTTATTTACCATGTCTGCATCCCAACATAAATGAAGTTCTAGCTTCAGTAAACCTTCACAAAGGCCTTTTGCAGTCTTAGCAAGAAATAATTCTCAGTTTTTAGAAGAAACTGGCATAGCACTGCTGGAGACAGACTCACCAGTGCTGGCACTGCAGCCTTGGTCACGTAAGGTAAATGGTGCAGAGAAACAACCCTCCAGAAGGATAAGGAGCGCTCAGCCGGAGCTGACTCATGTCGGCTGCTGGACACTGGCACATCTGCTGACTCACACTCCTTTTTGGGTTTGGTAACCTTCCAGCTCCTCTCTCTCAGGATTTAATGCTGCTGCAATCGACATCGCTAAATAAGTTAAAATGATCTGATGTGATACACTATATATTTATTCTTCAATGTAGGAAAGATGTATTTACAGGAAATCGTAATGATGACACAATATTTCACAAGGAGGTGTAAACCTTTTTTCTGAATTATAAATAACTTAGTGCACACTCTTGTTTTACAATCTTTACAAAGTCATTGCTTTTGCAGCTTTATCTTGCACGACTGGTATCAAGTTAAAGAATTCAGTCAGGAACTGGAAAATCCACATTCTGCGTGGAGCACCATGAAGATCGGAAGGAATAACTCAATGGTCTCTAGCCCATTGGCTACAAGAAAATTTACAATCCAGGCAAGTTCAGCTCAAGGAATTTAAAGGCTGGCAACCAAACCAAAAATACCTGTAAGCTTACCTAACCGAGGAATGTACCAGAAGTTTGAGAAGAGATTACATAATATACTCAAGATTTGTTCCTTTTAATAGCTATTTTTCTTTAAATATCAGAACACTTGCAAATACAAACAAGCCGTGCAGTCTACTAGGAATAAAGGCATTTTAAAGTTAAAATAAACTAAACCACATCCTATTCTACACCTACGCAGTAACCACCTAACAGCATGAGATGCAGCAATAAAGTACAGAGAGATGGGTGTAAAATATTTTCTTCCTACCTTCTTCCTCATATAACTGCATCAAACACAGTTTCGCAGAATTTGGGGATCCAGGTAAACCATGCCTATCTGTGTATTAAAACACTTGAGGTCAAGTAATCCACCAATCCAGTGCAGATCAGAATTCACTGCAATCACACATATGTGGAACGAAATTTTAATCTGAGCAACTGAAGTGCCGACGCAGCCATTCCTGGCAACGTGCACAGCTACAGACAGGGAACCGAAAGCTTAAAGAATCCTGCTGAAGAAAAGCAGGGAACAAAGGAGCTGCACGTTCACCCCTAAGAAAAGACACCCATCTTTTCATCACTGTTCTCAGTGCAGAAGCCACAAGGCTCAACATAACAGCACAGAAACCCTTATACCTTAAACACTGTTTCAACGAAGAACCCTGCAATATTCTGCCTTCTCCTGTCTGCAGTACCATTTAAGAGTAGTAGATGTGCAGCACAAAGCAGAACAGTGTGCTGGAGAGAAATTCTGGTCAAAGACATCACTTACTACATAGATCCCCTGGGTCGTTAATAGAAGGGGAGAAATGACAGCCTTGGGGTGCCCTCATCCTGGAGTGCTTGCACACTCCAGGGGAACCGAGCAGGGCCGAGTCTTTAAAAAAGCAGCTGCCTTGCCACTTTTAGCAACCAAACAGCCAAACTTCTGCTCCTTCAGGGCCAAACCTCAGCCTCTGCCCCGGGCACAGTGGGGAAAGCGGCTGGGGGTCTCTCCACCTAAACCACCCAGTCTCTGAGGCCTCTCCCCAGACCCACATCCCTCTTCCTCCAGGCCCGGCAAGGCCCAAACCCCACCGGACTTGGCCCCTTGGGACTCCACAGGAGCACCAGACCCCCCAGGCCCGCCCGCTTCCCGGCACCCAGGCGAACAGGGCCCCCGGGGGCCGGGCCCCACCACCGGGGCCGGGCCCCACCACCTGCAACACAGCGACCTCCCCGCCCCTGTTCCCCCGGCAACGCTGCAACTCTCGCGAGAGCGCCTGACGGAAGTGACGCACCGCGCGTGAGTGGCGGGGCAAGGCCACGTGATATAGGCGCGGGGATTCCGAACGGTAGGTGAGGGGCTGCTGCCGCCGTGTTTCTATGGCAACAGCCGCCTATGGCCGGGGGTGGCGGCGGGAAGGCAGGCCACGCCGCACAGGAGCGGGCGGGAGGTGCCGGGCTGCGCCCCGCGTCCCGAATGCCCTTGAGCCTTCTGCCCACGTTCTGTTACGTTCCCTACCGAAATATGAGGCAAAACCTGGGCCTTTCGGTATTTTTTCGTGCAAACGAACGTGCCCCGCCCGGTCCCGGTTGGTGGCTCTAGGTGACACCGCCGGGGCAGGCCCTCTCCCGGCGTGGCGGCAGGATAAACCGCGGGCCTGCGCTTCCTTGCAGGTTAGGTGAGGGGAAACATGCCCAGGATAACGCTGAACGGCATCACGGTGGATTTCCCCTTCCAGCCCTACGCCTGCCAGGAAGCCTACATGGCCAAGGTGCTCGAGTGCCTGCAGAAGGTGAGTTTGGGTTCATTTACTGCCTTTTATTTCCAACTGTAATAAAGGACTTCTCTAAAAGGAGGTTGTCGCAGTTAAAGCTTACTTTTTGATGTCCATATACTGCCTTTTCCAAATCTTTTCTGACCTTCTTGTACTTTCATTTACTATATAGTTATTAAAACCCCAGCAACGTGCCTGTGGCAATCAATAGAAATGTAGATAGGATGTTTCTGCTGACCTTGAGAAAAGGAAGAAAAGCCAAGCAATTGGTCCTTGTGTTCTCCAATTTGTCCTTAAACATCTGAGGTTTGGTTTCGTGTGGCTACTGCTTGGACTGTTACTGTAATTCATCGCTTTATCTACCATCAGATAATCTCATGGAACGAATGTCAAATAAGAAGGTGTTTTTTACAGTAGACATCTTTGTTTCTGGAGTTGGGTAACAGATTTCCATGGTCCCTGTTCTTTTAAGAGGTCAAACAAGCTTATTGTGGAAGCTTTGCTTTCCCTCCTGGCTCAGCATTCTTCCATATCATGGGCAATGGCTTGGTTCCTGCTTTGTACCTCCTTGTTTTAATATAATAGTGTTGTTAGCCTATTATATAAAAAAAATCCTTTTCATACACTTGAATGCAAATTGTCAGAGGAGTGCTATTTTTCCTGCAACTTTTACTATTGTTGTGTGCTTTAAAACTTTAACATCCAGCAGGACTAGGTGTTTAAAGGTGCTTGCAAAAGTTTCTGCCTAAATTATGATGTGGGATACACTCTTAATTCTCAAGGAAACTGACAGCCTGTAATTTAAGGGTCAGTTTCTGGGGTTTATTTTGCAATAACTTATAACGTTTTCAGGTATTTTATGCTGAAATGTGATGCATTTAATTGCTCTAAGAGCGGAGAATTCCTAAATAAAGGATAATTGCTGGCTCTGGGTTTTAGATTGAGCCTCACTAAGGTTTTTAGAGGGTTCTATGGGTTGTGCATTTATAACATTATTTGAGGTGTGTCTGCTTCCCTTGTATGGTAGAGTTTAGGTAGCAATTGTTTCAATTGTTTTTTTTTTTTTTAACAGAGGAGACGCAGTATCCACAAAGACCTGCTCTAGCCGAATCTTCAAATTGCTTATTTTTTTTCCCCTTTTTATTTAACTTCTCTTCCATAAAGAAGGTAAATGGCATTTTGGAGAGCCCTACGGGCACGGGAAAGACCCTCTGCCTGCTGTGTTCCACTCTGGCTTGGCGGGAGCACTTTAAAGATACAATCTCAGCTCGCAAAATTGCCCAGCGACTGAGCGGAGTGGAACTCTTTCCTGAGAGACCCATGTCATCCTGGGGCAACGCTGCCACAGACGCTGATATCCCCAGTAAGTACCACCATCTTCATGCTCACTGGAGCTGACAGAGGCTCTGTTAATGAACACTTGCTTTTATCTATCTTTTGCAATAAGTATGTAATCATAAAAGTCATGGAGCTGTTGTTTTGCAGCTGCAGCACAGTTTCGCCATGTTATAGTTTTTAAAGGTGCTTTAGATATTTTTAATTTTTCTTAGAACATTAGAAACTCATCTAGCTTGTTTTGTCTATGTGAATACGTAGATGACAACATTTTTTGCGGTCTCTACAAGGCAAACTGTTGCCATAGTACCAGTTGGAAAAGGAGGCTAATAATATCTCTAGTTCTTCTTTCCATGCTAATAATATTTTTCTGCTTTTTTTTTTTTTTTTCTCCTCTGTTTGGCAGCTTATTACACTGACATTCCTAAGATCATTTATGCCTCCAGAACTCACTCCCAACTTACCCAGGTCATTAATGAATTAAAGAACACAGTCTACAGGTAAATATGATTTCGGATAACGTCCCTATTCAAACGAAAGGTAGAGAAACCCATCTGATTTAGTTATTGTTTGAGTTTATGTGGATGAATGTATAAAAAAATGATTTCAAGTGAAATGTAGTGCACTTAAAGTGCATATATGGAACCTGGATTTCTTTGTTGTTGGATTTGTTTTTTTTTTCATGTTTCACAGCTTGTCTTAGCTCTTTTGACCATAGAATTTCTTGAATTTTGTCTGGTTTTGATTCTTTACTTAATACATTTATTTTTAAAATGATGTTATTTCCGTTTGGCTCAGAAATTTGGAAGGGACATTTCTTTAAGACAGTGGGAAGCCATTAAAAAATTGAATTCCTTGGGTTGAAACAAATTTATGAAGAACTTTGTGGTTTTGCTGTAGCAATGTCTGTCACAGTTTTCAGCTGTTGATTTGCCAATGGATGGACTGAGCTCTTTGGACAGGCAGTAATAATTTTTTTGTATGTTTCTCATGAAGATACAGCCTTGTGATTAAAAAAAAAAAAAGAAAAAAAAGAAAAAAGTATTATGAAGTTTGTAGTGCATTAGTTCTTGTCACAACCTTGCTCTAAATATCACAGGCTGCTTGGAATAGCTTGTCAAAGATGACAGGCCCCAGCTTATTGTGCTGAACTGTCATAACAGAACCTAGATTTATAGTGGGTGATTTAAACTGCTACTCATTACTTCCTGCTGTGAACTGCTGCTTATTACCACCCACTGCTACCTGGAGAAATACAGTACCATAAAGTCAAATAACATATACAGCTGTTACAAACAGAATAAATTACTTAATGTTTCCGATTCTGACCCTTATTTTGTGGTCACCTCTTTCTCCTGAACCTTTTGCTTTTGATATATTATACACAAACTGTATACCCTTTCTTGCCTTGTTTTTAACATTGGTTTTGTTTATTCTGTTTGAACAGGCCAAAGATATGTGTTTTGGGTTCCAGAGAGCAGCTTTGCATCAATCCTGAAGTGAAGCGACAGGAGAGCAACCACATGCAGGTGAGAACAGAGCCTTGAAAGCACAGGGAGAACATGGAGGTTTCTTGCTTTGGTGCATGGTGTGTAATGCTTAACTCTGACGTTTAACTGCTGGAGGTGGTAGTTCCAAATATGGACTATTTGGAACATTTACTTTCCAGTTTTGAGAGTGCAAAATTTAATTCTGAGTCTCTGGTAACATTTTCCATCCAGAGAAGGATGTCATTGTGCAGAGCATGAGAGTTCATAGTTTGCAGTTTACTTCCTCATCTGCCACTTAAGTGTTTTTTAGTAGCAGCAATAATTTCAAAGTAGTGCTTCAGTGATTGATTTATCTGTTATTATGAATAATATCAAATATTAGTGTTTTTAAAAGCATTAGTGACAAAGCATAACAAAAATTTCCTCTGGAAATTGGAATGTTCTGTGCTGCATAAAAGAGAGTTTAACTTTTCAGGTGGACAGAAGGACACGTGATTTTAAAACTGAAGAACTGTGATTAGCATTTATTCATTAGCTGGTGTTACAGAAAACTAATGGCTCTTCACCCCTTAACAGGCTTTTCAGTATTGACAAGCTGTATGACTCTTGGCTAAAATATACTATGTTTTGCAGATTTACATGTGCCGAATGAAAGTGATGGCTCGTGCTTGTCATTTCTATAACAACGTGGAAGGTGAGTTTGACTGTAGAAGGAAAGCTTTGTCTTTTGGAGAGAGAGAGATTTGCTGGGCAGGTAGAGAAGTTTGGAAGAGTTGGCAGAATGTGCCTGTGAGTGTTTTGCTCTGTGTTAGTGTCTTTCAAGAAGGCCACGTTAGGGAGTGGATGAGCACAATGATCAGGGTAATGACAGATCTTTGTGGGATACCTTGACCTAAGCTTGCAGTTGTAATGTGTAATATTTCACAGAAAAGAGCACAGAGAAAGAACTGATTGAATCAATCATGGATATCGAAGACTTGGTGAAAAGTGGAAACAAGCACAGGTAAATGATCCCCTCTGACCTTCCTCTCCCCTGTTTGTGAAAACAGTGAAACCTATTTCTCTGCTTATTAGTATCAATACCTTGGTAGGAACTTGAAATACACTAAAGTAGCAGAACAGTGATGAGAGCAAAGTGGAATGTTTAAATATGTTGCAAAGACAGCTTCCAACAAAATCAGGTGTGCACAAAAGCCTTAGCTTCTGTTACTGCAGTTTCATCATAGAGCAATTTATTTCCATCCTTCTTTGGGTAAAGACTGAATCTGATCAGAGTCAGGTTCACCAATATTTTATTTCTCGCTCGAGCAGAGGCTAATAATGTCACCTGACGTGACAAATGATACTGCAGTTCTGTTGCACATCTAAGAGGATGAGGTGGCTGATCTGTTGAGATAAAATAGTCTAGAGCAGCATTTACTTCTAGCCTGAAGGGATGAAATGATAATGCAGTAATGAATGCTGCTATTTCTTCTTTCATTTCCTTTTTCATTGTGGTGTTGAGCTGCACAGCTACGTATTATTTTCTATGCTTCTTTTTCACTCGTGTTGTGCGAGCAGAGGTAACCATCTGCCCTAAAATTAAACATGCCAGTTTCAACTCCTTAAGGAGTTTATTAGAAACCCTTGAGAGTATGAAGCAGAGTCCATGAATGCGCTCTTGATATTTCTGAAAGTGGTACTTCATGGTTTGTACTACTTTTCTTTTTAAACAGAGCTTGTCCTTATTATCTCTCCCGAAGCCTGAAGCAGCAAGCAGATATTATTTTTATGCCTTACAACTATTTACTAGACTCAAAGGTAACATGGATCTTCGCTGTTAAATTATTATTATAATTATTATTAATATGTTCATTTATTTATGTTACATTGGCTTCTAGTGGATAAGCTGGAAGAGCTGATATGTAGCAATTGAATGCATTATGTGATATACTTCAAAACTAATCAAAACCTAGTTCAAGCCTTGAACTCCTTTTGTGTTTCTCTGTGAAGTTCTTCTTTCCCACAGTTAAGAAATATTTTCTTTTTTTTCTTTTCTTTTTTTTTGAGTTCTTGGTATTCTTACAGAATTAGCTTTGCAGCAAGCAATGCCCTTGTTGTTTGGTGATATTCTCCCCCTGAATACAAATTTTCAGTCTTATACTATGCAGTATCTTTGTGTGCATTCTGAGACGTTCTTGGTTTTGCAGCCAACTATGTGATTTTTAGACTGGATCTTTTTCAGTAGAATAGATCTTTTTCTGTAGATCTTGGACATCTCCCTTGGAAATAATTGCTGGCTTTGTAAAAAAAGAAATTGCAATAAATTGTCCATATTTCATGGATAGGAAATGAAACCTTTGAAAACTGTTGAGGAAAGAAATCTGCTGATGTGTTAATGCAACTTGGAGAAGTTAATGAGTTGTGGTAAAATCTGAATTACATTCCACTGCTACAAATGGCAAAAAGACCAAATGTTTATAAATTAAAAAATAAAATAAATTCTCTGACCGCTTTAAACAAATAAGCATTGTGAAATGATCTGTTACTCTTGGGGGAGTTTTGAGAGCATCCATTTGTCTCAAAGATTAATTTCTCACAACTATAAATTTGTAGAAACAGGACAAATCCCTCTGCTTTACACCCCACTCCTCTCCGATCCCTATCTGCAAAATAGTAACTGTAATTAATTCTGCTTAAGCTTGTGTATTCTTGTATAGTACAACTGGTTTTGTGGGTTTTTTTCTTTATTACAACAAAAATTGTAACCTCCATAAACTTCTGCATGATGCATTTTATCACCTTCCTTTCCAGAGAAAACTGTTCTGAGGTTTATATATTAGGTAGCCACAGCGGCTGCTTGCTGTTTTCTTAAAAAAATGTATTAAGAAAAAAAAGTATTCAAAATACACAAAACCCCAAATCTGTCTCGTGAGCCAATTGCTCGGTCAAACCTGTATTTCTCTGTAACCTTTTTGTCCATTCCCTCATTCTTTTTCATCTTTTAGAGCCGGAAAGCGCACAACTTAGACCTGAAGGGGACTGTGGTGATACTTGATGAAGCTCACAATGTGGTAAGTTGTTTCTGGTCTCTTGCTGTTCTTCAAACTTTACCCAAATTGAAAACCAGACCTGTGCTCTATTACAAACAGCTGTAAATTCTGTACTCGGCTGTTTCAGTTGTGAAAAAGCTTTGTAGTTTAATTAATGGTCCTTTGATGCCACTGTGATTTTCTACAAGGTGATAGTTCCTTCCTGAAAGTATTTATGAGGGGGCTTGTTTTCTTGTTTGGAGAGTTCTATTCCCAAGGTGTAAGAAATCATGAAAGATCCATTCTTGAAGTTCTGTGTCATTGATAAAAATACAAAGAATTTAAAAAAATAACAAAAAACCCTACCACAAACAAAAAGTGTTGCATTATCAAACCTTTGTCTTGGTTGGCTCAAAACTGCAGCTCTTTTTCCTAAATAAGGAAATGAGAAGGAATCAGAAGGACACATCTGAAATGTGTCCCTTTTCTTCTGCCACATGAACAGCCTCACAGTGGGATTTCTGCTAAACAGCTGCAATGTTTAATTTTGGAATGTGTGTTGTTCTTCAGTAAACAGGCCACCGGAGGCAGATAGTTGTAGAGTTGTGTCCAATACATGCTCCTTTCATTGGAACATCTTGTTTTCTGTTGAAAAATGAGTGGAAATGCAGTCATAGTTTCTTGGATTTTTTGGTGGATATTTTTTCCCATTTATAGTGTTTTAATATTAATCAATGCTTGCATGCAGATATTAATCAGAACAACTATTGTTGACCTACTTATTTTGCAATAGTTCTCCCATGATACTGCTTTTTCCAGGTTAATATGTGGAAACATAGTAATTACCCTGAAGTAAAACTGAATTCTTTCTTATTAGATTCGTGCAGTTCAACGTATTTTTCCTTTATAACTTATCTCTTCATAGCTATTGCAGTCATTTTTGTGTAGATTAGTTCTTGTTATTTCTATTTGTCTTCATTCTTCTGGGAAGCTGATTCTTCTCGTGAATGAATTTTTTTTTTTTTTACAGAGTTGGAAGAGACCTCTAGAGATTATCTAGTCAACGCAATCTGTGACTTATTTATCAAGGTCATAGAGAGTTTGTCAAACTTATCAGTTTGAGTGTTGAAACCATTTTTTTTTTTTAATAGAAAGTTAGTATGTTTCCTCCTTCTCTATAATAATATTTGTTCTGCCATACGTTTTGGCCCAAATTTTACATATGAATTACATACATCTTACTGCTTTTTTTTTCATGCCCCCTTCTCTGAATGTGAGATTCTGAGGGGCAAGGACCATGTCTTCATATGAGCCAATATAGGGATATGAGTATCTTCTAAAGCATGAGAGGGGCTGGGAAATAGCTCTTTCGAAGGACAAGCTGATTCTCCAACTGAAAAGTTGCAATTTGAACAATTTGTCATCAGACAGCAAGCTGTTAGGCAACTGCATGGGATAAATAAAAGGGCATCAGGAAAAATCTGTCAGCAACAACACTAAGAACACAGAGAAAATGACGCCTATTAAAAACAGAAGGGATCTTAATGGTGACAGTGATTTGCTACTAGATGGGAACGGGTGAATGTTGATAAAGTGGAAGAGGTAAAATCTGTTCTACGTTTTGGAAAAAAGGATGCCTAGTTATCATCAAGGTCTTAAGGTGTTTATAAAATGTCCTCTGTCTTTAGCTGGGGATCAGAAATGACATTGAGTCTGTCATTTGGACTGGGTCATCTGGACTTTATCATCTGTGAAATTAGCTGAGCAAATAGCACCCCGAGCAGTCCAAGTAATGCTTCTATTCCTCATATTTTAGGAGAAGTTGTGTGAGGAGTCATCATCTTTTGACTTGACACCCTATGATTTGGCTTCTGCAATGGATGCTCTCAATGTCGTACTGGAAGAACAAGCCAAAGTAGTTCAACAGAATGAAATCAATGCTGAATTCAATATGGAGTTGGCCAGTTCAGGTGTGTTGACAACCACAACCCTCTGTTTCACTGGGATTATAGGGTGCCACTACCAATGACCAGAAAGTTTCTGGAAAACTTACTCTCGTTAGTAGATAAGTTATTGTTAATTAGTAATCAGTGTCTGACAAACATGAGAAGAGTTGGCCAAACCAATGTGACATGAGGGGTCATGAAACAGTGGAATACAGATGTTTTTCCTTATACACAGTTCTAGCCTTTGTATCCATAAATAAACTAGGGATGAAAGAGACATGAAACATACCCTTGAAATCTTTTCTTTCTTCAACAGGACTGAACATGGAACTTGAAGATATAGCAAAAATAAAGAGTAAGGAGGTTTTTTGTTTTGTTTTGTTGAAAATTGTTCTTGAAATGGTTTCAAAAGGTCAACAACTACAAATCAGGTTCACGTAGCATTTCTGTAGAAACTGCTCATAACTGAAAAATCCATGGAGGTTTAAGTGGTCTTTTTTTTTTTTTCAGAGAATTTTGTGGAATATTTACTTAGTTTATTCCAAAAAACTCGAGATGTCTCACGTTTACAAAGTGTTTCCAATAACAGCTTTCCCTGTCTATAGAGAAGAGTTTAATGTTTAGCTGACAACTTAAGCTTCATCTAAGAATTGAGGTCACAGAAGTTCTTAAAGCTGAATATGAATATTTAGATGATATCTAGGATATCAGTTTTGATCATTTTGATTTGTTTACAGAATCAAGAAAACAGTGAAGTTGCTGCCTTTGTAACGGCCTTTGTAATAAAGTACATTTGAAATGGAGGCTGAGATGTGTCCCAGAAGTGAGTTTCTGTGAACTCTAACTTTTTACCCCTTTTGATTCTCTTAAAGAAATTCTTCTTCAGCTAGAAAGTGCTATTGATGCAGTGGAGCTGCCACCAAATGGTAGTGGAGTCACCAAAGAGGGAAGGTAAATTTCTTCTTGTTAATATTTGTGTGTTAAAAGTAGAGCAGATTGTAGACCCAGGTGAATTTGGATCAGCTGTTGGGAGTGTTGGTTGCCATTCTAGTTTCTGGGAATAGTGTTTATTTAGTGTTTTGGGTTTCTTTTAATCCCCTTTCTGTACATATCATTATTTCTGGTGGAACTCCCTTTTTTAAGCATCTCAAGAATTGAAAATCCTGTCCTGTGTGTTTGCCTATTCTGAACTAGAAGCAGCACCTCATTGGGCTTCTTTCAGTTTTGCATCACGGTTTAAACAGAGGTACTAGTGCTGCAGTGATATGGTTTGAGGTACCTCAGAGCTCTCTAAGTCTATTTTTAAACTAATGCTTATTATATGATACATTTTATAAAAAAAAAAGGGGGAAATTGCTTGCATTGTATGTTGTAGAGAAGTCATGGAAAACATGAAGGATGTGGTCAGTATGGTTGGTGTACTTTCTCATGTCAATATTGTCTGCTGTCTTTATTACCAAATACTTATTTTTATTCCTGTAATTATTTTCTTTCTTGTGGAGACAAAAGCATATTTTGCTGCTACATGCTAAAATTGTTGTTATAAAAGAGTTACAGTAATTGTGCTCATATGATTATTTACAGTGTTTACCCATTTGTGCTTTTTCTTTCTAAATTGCAGCTACATCTTTGATCTGTTTGCAGAGGCGCAAATAACATTCCAGACCAAATCCTCACTCTTGGAATCACTAGAGCAGATTTTACAGTTTCTTTCAGGCCGTAAGTTTAAATTTGCTAGTTGTTTGACTCAGAGTTTTCCCTGTAATGTAAGTAATTGGAAGTTTGCATTGTTGGGACAGAGGAAGAAAAAGGCTTCTTTACTTAGATTTGAATTATAAAGCTTTAAAAAGATAAAATCTGACCCTGAGGACCTGTGTCCTTTTATTAAGACTTGCTGCAAGGTCCTCTGCTGGGAAACATGTTTTATGCCTGTTCATGCCACAGAACTAATTTTAGGAACTGCTTTGTCTCAAAACATGAGTGTGTATCAATGTATGTGTGCACATACTTCTGCATGCGTAGAGGATTTTTGCAAACAACACTATTTTTTTCCAAACCCAGAAGAATTATAGGGTGGAGCTTGTTGACATTTTGCCAATGGCACTTTTGGTGTCTTGAGTTGTTCCCTCGTCATGGAGTTACGAAACAGCATTATTGGGAATCATGTAATGTGTTTGGGTTTTTTTTTCATTTAATTGATTTAACAAGCTTCTAATGTACCATCTTTCAGCATTTTGTTCTTAATTTGTCCTTCTGCAAAGAACTATCTCCAACTTCTACATGTGCTAAGAAAATGATGTAGTTAGTTACTAACAGACTCTTCAATGAAAGCATTGAAGCAGGCAAGCCCACTTCATGGGGACTAGAATAAAGACAGTTCTGAACTGCATCTCTCAAAAACACATCTATCCTTTTGTTCTTTTCCCCACCACCCCCCTCCCAGCATCTTTCTACTTTTCACAGGATCACAGAACAATATCACCATCTTTGTAGCCCTCTGCTCTATCCTCTCCAGCAGTTCCCTGTCCTTCCTGAACTGGAGAGCCCAAAACTGGACACAGTGCTCCAGATGGGGCCTTTACAAGGACAAAGCAGAGGGGGAGGATGGCCTCCTTCGACCTGCCTAGTCGAGGTGCATCCTTGAGATGCACTTTGGCTTAACACTGGCATCTATTTCTTATTTCTGTGGTCAAATTCTCATCAGTGTAATTTGTATGTTCTTTTAACTGCTTCTCTGTAGTCACTTCTAAGCATATTTGAGGCTCAGCTGTGACTGTAAAGGGCTACTTATAGCTATAGTAAAGATTAGGTTTTTGTCTCTCTTTGAATAACAGGGTAGTCAGTTTTCTATTCCTTTTTTCATTAGACAGTGTTTTTCATATTCATCGTGTGAGCTTTTTGAAAAAGTAATGAAATAATTTAAGCATCCTTATCTTTGCCTTAATTATCTCCTTTCCATTTTTTTTTAATGTAGAAGAGCCTTGAGAAGTTTATGTAACTGTCTCAGGTGACAGCTTCCCAATGCATCGGAGATGTGAAACTTCATTTGGGATGCCAGTTTGACATTTTCCCTTGCATTCTGAATAATGGTGAAAAACTTGAAATAATCTGTTTGTTTCAGAAAATATTTTCAAGCCATTGTATTCAGTGTGTTGTGCTGTTCAAATAGCATTTGGGGATATATAAAAATAGATGTATATTTGTGTTGTAAAAGAAATTGTGTGTTCTTCTCTCTAGGTACTGGGATATTTGTCAATACGTCTGGATTGCATAAGCTCTCAGATATTATCCAGGTAAATAATTAATGCTGCTTCTATATATGTCTGAAAGATGGAAGAACTGGTTTAAAAAAATGTGGAAAGACATTGGATCAATTTTATTCTTGATTATATGCACACTTGTGCATTGATGGAAGTCTGCAGGGTTTTGAGGAGAAAGCTGATGTCTAATGGGATATTCTCCTTTGATTTTTACACAGCTTGTTTTTTCATAGTTTTGATATCCCTTTTTGGACAAGCTTGACTTAAATTTGTTTGGTTTTAACCTCCACCAGGTGGAGCTTGGTTATTGAGCTGTTTCTGGCAGTAATGTTTGGGCTTACGAGACATTCTCATGAAATAACAGGACAAGCTAAGGAAGAAAGCAAGCAAAACATAATTTTGTTCTCATTTAACTACTAAATTAGGGGATCTGTGAAATAAAAATCTTTAGTGCCACAGGAACTGAATGTGCCATTTGTGGATATCCATGGAGTGCTGCCACTCCTCTCCCTGTTGTGCACTTGCAAAATACTCATTATGAAAAAAACAGGCGCCATAAAAATAGAAAGTACAGTGGGCCAGTGGCCTGAAATTCCATGTCTAGCTTCCCTCTGAAGTTGATTCTTGAGTGAATCTCTAGAAGAGGGAAATGCTTGCACAGTTCAGAGTTCAAACAAAATAGCACCTTGGCCATAGTGATACGTATTGGAAAATCTGCTGATGCTTGGAATTCAGTTAATTATATTCCCAGAACTTGGTGATTTCAGAGCATTGTTTTGGCCTGAGTTACTGCACACCAGGTGGATTTAGACCTTTTCCTGACAGTGAAATAAGACCTTTACTTCCCAAATATTTGTGCGGTTTTTGGATCAGAAAGATCTTCTTCCCCTCCATCTTTAATACGTGTGTGATAATAACGGTGACATTTTAATGTCTGTTAATCGGTGATTTTTATCTTGGTTCAATGTTTTTAATTATTTTTTTTTTCTGCTACAAATTATATTTCAACTACTGATGTAAGAAATTCCATTACATTAAAATCTGTTGTGGCTGGCAATGTTCAGTCCCTTCGTGGATCTCTGTTTTTGTTCTCCTTGCTGGTAGCCTGCCTAATAGATCAGCTGCCAGACTTTCTCAGAAATCGTTGATGTCCTAGATCTTTCTTCTGGAAAGCAAGTCCACAGAACAGTGTGTGCTGTGGGTCCGGGGATGAAAGGTGATTTGACTTGGAAGAGCAGTCTTTAGCTGAAAGTTAAGATCCCTTTGCTGCTGCTGAGGACATGCACATGGATAGTTATTGCAAATTATCTGCCACGTGATAGTTTGTTCTCTTGACATATTTATAAGTAGGTCTGGGTCACAGAGTTGTCACTGGTTGAACACAGTGCTTTCTTGTTCTACAGCCTTGTCTTCAAGACTTAATTTATAACCAGCTTGTTTTTACTAATAATATGGGTTTTTTTCTTCCTTTTGGAAGAACACTTACTAAAATCTTTCTCATACACCATATATGTGGCTATTGTTCAAATTTAGTATTTCCAGGAACTGTGCGTTTTTGTTTTTTTTTTGACTGATAGAGAACATATTTCTTGTTGCAGCTAGCTGATATTCTTATGAGCTTGGACAATTCCTTTTAAATGTCTGAAGAAATTTTGTTTAGAAAAATTATCAGAAATTATAAATATTTGAGAACCACAGCTGTTTTCTCTGAAGCTGCACTGAAATGCCATGTGTTTGAAAGAGCATCGCCCTTAGTCATAAGACAACATGGGAAAGGAGAAGAAGCATAAATCCATGAGTTATAGAAGCTTCTGATAGAGTTGATAGAAGCTTTTAATTTAATATATGAACAGCTAGATATGATTACAACTTGGGTTTTTTCCTAAGCAGTGTATTACTGGTGCAGGGTACCTTAAAAGGTACCTCAAAAAGTTCTTCTACACTCAGTTGTGACTATGACCCTATGAATATGTAGTGTATTTATGTTTGTCTACAGCTGGAGGTCTGAATAATAATAGTATCATTTTTATGGTTTGACTATATTAGATACTAGGTTGCATATTTGGTATAAATGAGAAAGCCTTGTAGTTAGCAGGAATTGCTTGTAAAAATTTATTTATTCAAGATTCTCTTATCTTTATTGAATAACAGGAGCAAGGAGAGATATTTAGGTTATCGCAGTAGTAACTCTTGTGGAGATACTCCTCAGTGCAAAGATACATTAGGCCTTTTGCTGGAAACAGTTGTTAAATCTTTCAATTTGTTTACATCTGTTTTCCAGACAGTATTCAACATCGATCCTCCAGAAGGCACAACAGGTTTCATGCCACATCGGTCAATATCTAAATATTATAAGGTATGGAATGTTTTGTGTTTTCTTTACTGGCAGTTAATGTCTGTCTGTAGTGTATCCAATACTTAGAAAGGTGTGGATTGAGTAGCCAATGATGGTGTTGATTACAGGGAAGATATGTAAGTTCTTTAAAAGCAAACAAACAAAACAAAAGCACCAAAGCCAAAAAACGCTAAAGGAACTGTGGTTAGTTGCTTAAGTTCCAAGGAAAAAGAAGAGCTACACAGTAATTTTTAAAGAAACTCTAAAATGGAATTAGGAAAGCGCAGCAAATGTAAATTATTGATAACTTTGGTACTGCATAGTATGCAAGAATTGATGTGTTCTTCCAGTAATCTGTTCTCTTGACTTTTAGCTCATTACCAAGCAAAGACAGCTGAGCCACTGAAACTCCCCCCTGAAGTCATTGGAAATTATTTTGTGTTTGGGACTGATGGGCTGTGATGCTATAATGAATTTTATGAGCAAATCTTTTCTTAAAAGATAAATTTGATATTAAGTTTAAGAATTGATCCTATTTTTGTTGCCACACGAAGCAAATCTTTCTACAACAGTATTTTTTATTTTAAGTCTGTGTGTTTTATTCTAGTGCATGATACTCAAATAGTGGGGTTCTTTGTGTCTTCTCAAGGCAGCCCATGAAAAGCTGCTCCTGTAAACTGACTCTAAATGGTGATAGATTTCTTTGCTCCTTGAATTCATTATGAAGGACTATAAACAAAATAGGAATGGCAGGAAATAATATAACCTTACTAACACTATAAAAGTGGCACTAACTATGTTAACTTCCCTTAATTTGGGCTAGGTTTTTTTGAGGGATGAAGTCCAAGTTCATTTTTGTAGCTATCTCAATAAATTTTTTTTTTTTTTTTTCCCTTCAGGTACACATTCATCTGGATAATGGTAATCAGAAGAAGAAACAAAGGACAGATTTCTGGAATTCATCATCTGCAAAAAAACAAGGTACAGGACTTGGTCTTGGGGAGACTCATGCAACAGTTCAACTTCTCCTTTCTCATTCAAATAAGAGAAAATAAATGAAGACCAAGCCTCTTGGTCAGAGAGTCCTCTGGCAAATTTTGGAATGTCATTTTAGGATTTTGAGTAAAATACCACCTGTTATCTTAACTGTTAAAAATGACTCTGAGGAATAAAGGGCTGAACAGAATAACTCAATGAGGGCACCCTCCAGATCTATATATGCAAGAAGATTTTTAAACCAAAATTTTTCATAGAGCTGAAAAGTCTTCAGTGTGTGATTAGTTGCCATGGTCCAAGTTCAAACCATCGATAGATGTGGGATTGGGAAAGATCTTTCTTTTCCCTCTGCTAAGTGTCCTGATTGAGGTAACCTCAAACCAGGATGCTAAGTTAGCAGAGAACCAATGGATGATATGGTTGTAGGGGTCTTTTGGGGGTCATTTTCTGTAAGATGAAGAGACTTGGAGCATTTGTGTTGGGTCAGAGCTCTCTTTCTCTAGAACAGGCTAGGTTTTTAAGGCTTTGGGACTTCAAGTTTGAAGAATTCTACGATTGTTTGAGGGTGTTCCTTTGCAGTTTAATGTTTCTAAGTGCAACTCCGTTGTGGATACGATGAGTTGAGGAGATGCTTTTCACTTTTGTAGTTACCTTTTAAGGGGAGGCAACAAAACCAATACCAATATAAAACATTGTTGTACCAGTGCTGCCTTGTGCACTGCTGGAGTAGTTGCAGTGCAATTACTTCAGTGAAAGAAAATCATCTCCATTATGGAATGATTACTTGTATTGGTGTAGAAATCTTCACTCCAGCACAAGAATGGAAAACTTTCCTTCAGGATTGATATTGAGATTTATGAAATGATCTGTTATCTTCATATCAGCTATATTTCTCTGGATAACTGTGTTGTGTTAACCAGAAAATTAGCATTGCTTGTGCTGTAACTACCTTCTACAAGGATAGTCATGTATAGATATGGGTACTGAGAATGTGTGCCAAAGGTGTAGTAGATTCCATGAAAGTTCTTAATCACTGTGGAGATTACTCATATGTAGTGGAGGAGTTATAATTGGTTTGCTCACTCTGAAGTGCTGTAATAAAGATTCATGTGATGAGACAGAGAAATAATGCCTGAGAATGTGAATTCTTGCCCAGAAAATGCCTTCCAGGTAACAGCCTCAGGGCACTGTTACCTTCTCTGAGATGACCTTTTTTTGAGCAACTTCTTAAGTTCTTCAGGGCGTGTTGTCACTTCTTGATAGTTTCAGCCTCAACTCTATTTTTCAGTCCGTCTTGCTCAACTGAGATTTCTCCCTCTCCTTGTCTCTCCTCCTGCCTGTTTTGTTCCTTGTGCTCTGCAGAACTTTGTATCTGGAACTACCTCAATATAACTATGCTTTAAAATTACATATTTAGAAGAAAAGAACTTGGCTTCCGAGTCAGAGGCTTTTCCTAAGGCTCCTGTAAAGCAGCACTGAGATTGGCTTTGTTGGACTTCAACATTCTGCTTTTCTAAGATTTTTAATTATTTAAAAATACAGTTAGATGGAAAACAAAAGGTTTTCTGATAAGAGAAGACAGATGCGTACCCCTTTACCTTGCCTCATAACTATCTACTTAATTTCTCAGTTAAACACTCTTGAGAATGTAAGTAGCTGTTTCACAGGAGTCCTTTTCTTAAGGACAAAAGTAACATTATTATTTTTTTTTTTCAAATGATGAGTTTACAAGAATTTAGTGGGTTTGTGTATAACAATTCCTGAAGTGTTTCCACAAAGTAAGCTCTGCTGTGTTTCTGAACAGAGGCAAGCTGTTTGGTAATCTGCAAATATTGTTTTCCTGAGATATTGCTCAATGGGAGTTTGAAGTTACAGGAATAATTCTAAGTAGATTTTGTTACATAGATGTGCAGGAAAAGGCTAATAGAAACACTCTTGTTTCATAAATTTTGGTTTTTGTTGCATAAATTGGAGGATTTGTACACAAAATCAGTACAAAGCAATCACAGAATTTTTCTGTGGCTTAGCACACTGCTGTATTTGCTTTTCAAATAGAAACAGCATTTGCAAGTGCAGTTGTTGAGACTCGCACTAAGTGCAAACCTGGCAGGGGCTGGGCAAGACCCATCAAGCCTCCAGTTTCCTGTAGTGCTATAGCAGATTGGATACAAATGCAAACCTGTTAAGAATAGTGTTTCCAAAGGATTTTGTGGAAACTACTCACTCGAGCATAATTGTCTACAAACTGTAATTGTTGAAATGTGGCCATAGCTGATGAGATTACTGCCCTGGTTATCCATTCTGTGTGCAGATGCCACTAATGAATGCAATATTGAACTGTTTTACATTAAGATAAAATGCTCTGACTCTTGGTTTGCTCTAAATCACCTTGTGAACTGTCAGCAAACCATTTCTCCATGGATTTGCTGTCATTGTACCAGGAATGGCAGAAGCTGCTGCAGAGATCTACTTTGTGTGACATCCAACAGTTCCTGCTGCTGAATGGGACCTTTAAGACAGATTAAATATTGTTAAGCTTAAAGACAAAATTACAGAACACGAGGCTAAAAACGTATTACAATTCCAGTTGTTCCAAGAACTGGGGTCTGGCAGTCATCCTGCAGGGTTACAAAGTTTTTATTGTATTTAAAACTGAGCATTGGTGGGCCAAATGTTAGTGGTTGGTGGTTCTATTCTTGGCCATCCCATACCAGTACAGTTTGCTTTTATGCTGGAGTGTCTTTAGGCTTCTGATGTAAGTGTCTTTGCTCTTGTCTGTAATATTTACTGGCCTGGCCATATACAGATCCTGACTAATTTCCAGCAATCCTTTGTGTGAATTAAAGAGATTCAGAGTTTGCTAAATTTTGGGATGTCTGGATAGCTTTGCCCAAATGAGATGGAAGGATAAAACTTTAGCTTAAAAGAAATTTTCTCTTGTAATTCTAAGTAGTAAGTGACTCACTAGGCACATATTACTGGGGATTTCCTGAAACTGTCACCTCCTTTTTAGAAATAGTCTTTGAATGAAGCGTGAACACTTAAAAGACACGCACATGATATGTAGATGCTAGGTGTTGGAGTGTTTTTTTTAACTGAAACTAATACAGAACAGAATCAGAAACAAAAGCTAATGTTTTGTTTGGCTGCTCTTGCTCTTGACACAGGTGACATTTCATTCCTTTGTTCCTTTGACTGCCTCCAAAAAGCTGTTGCTAAGTTTTCAGCAAGACCAACAATAGTACAACTACAAACTGAGCGATGGAAGAAATGACGAGTGTGATTTATCAATTTTTCTTTATATGCTTATGTTGATAACTTATTGTATGCCAGATTTATAGTGTCAGGCACATTGTATATCCACCACCCACACAAGATTTGAGCAGAAGTTGAAAGGTTTGGCAGTTGACTGGGGAAAATGGAAAGTTTAGATGAAAAGTTTGTAGCCACTGGAAATTCCTGATGGAGAAGGTTTTCTTCTCCTTTCAAGCAAGAGCAGGGGAGGAGATACTTGGTTTTTGTTGGGTTTTTTGTTTTTGTTTTTTTTTTTTTTAATAACTTCAGTTGTTTGTCCTTTATCCCAGCATCCTGCCATTCTACCATGCTTCCCCTTCTAATTGACCTTGACAGCAGGAAGTGAATCAGTGGATGGAGGACTGGCTTGTTTTATCTGCCAACAAAAAGACCTGCTGGTCTGTCTGTTCTATAGCCTCTTTTGATTAAAAGTATAATCTACTTAAGGTGTGAGGGAGCAATGACTTTTTAAATTATATTGTGAACTGGCAAAGTAATTTAAATCTGGGAAGGGCCAAAACAGAACATACTATACATCTGGAATTTTAGCTTCAAATGCTGGTTGTTTTATTTTCAGAAGTCCCGATGCAATGTGCCATATGCTAGTCATACTCTAATTTTTCCATTTACATACTTGCTTCTTAATGTCTTCTCTTTATTTGGTTTAGGAAAGACTTTAAGCTACTGGTGTTTCAGCCCTGGATACAGCATGCATGAGCTTGTTCGACAGGGAGTCAGGACGATTATCCTTACCAGTGGGACTCTCTCCCCCCTCTCATCATTTACAATGGAAATGCAGATGTAAGTACCCAGACATGTGACCAGTACCACTACTGAAAATGCATAATCTGCTCTCGTGATTTTAGGTTTTATCTCAAGATTTTTGAGCGTTCTGGATTGGTAGCCAGTAGGAAATCATGGAATGAGTATGACTGGAATCTTACTTTTGTGTTTCTTTAGCCCTTTTCCTGTTTGTTTGGAGAATCCTCATGTTATTGAGAAACACCAGCTCTGGGTTGGAATTATTCCTAAGGGACCTGATGGAGCTGCACTTACTTCTACCTATGAAAGAAGGTAATGTGGAACACTGCTGTGAAGTCTTGAGTTCTGATGTTTTGGGCTCTGCTTAGCAGAGGCTGCTGGTGAAATAAGTAGTCTCTCTAGTTCTCTTCTTGGATTAAACACTCTGCTGAGTAAAACACCCTTTACCCACTGTTGAAAATTTAGAATTGGAGGTCTGGAAGTGATCAAATGTCAGGGCCCTGAGTGCACTAATAGTCTTTAATGGCCCTGACCAGCCTCAGCTGGGACCTTCACCCACAACCATCACCCAGGAGCTGGAAGAAACAGATAAATCCTGCTCATAGTAGAGCAGGCCTTTTTCAGTCAAAGTAAAAGCAATTTCCTTGTCTTATACCATGAAAAAATAATAAATGTGGTAACCACGTTCACCCTTTTTGACAGGCGTTCTCACCACACCTAACTCATCAATAATTTTTTTTAAGTAGTTGTAACATTAGTCAGGCTTGGCAGCATCTGCAAGCTTCTTTGGCAAAACTTTCACCCTTTAATTGTTAGTATTAATCATAAAACTTGTGTGGCTGCCCATTTTCACTTGTTACGTTTTCATAATCTTGAAGCTTAGATCAATTTCAAACCTAATAGTAAAAATATTTATTAGTAATAGTGATGCGTAATCAAGGTATTACTAATTTTGTATCCTTGGTATGGGCTCTTGCCACAGGAAGGAGAAAAACTGGGAGTATGAGTCAGTATGTATGATAAACAAGGAAAAGGAAATACAGTGATGTTACTCAATTTTTCTTTGTAGGTTTTCAGAGGATTATTTATCTTCTCTGGGGAAAACAATTGGTAAGTGCCATGTGCAAATTTCAGAAATGAGTTGTTGCACAGGGTCTTTAGAAATCTCCAAGAAGGATAAATATTTGACAAGATATAATAAGGTAGAGAAAGGTAAAGGATTGCATTGTGTACCTAAATGCTGTCTTGTTTTGTAGGATTCTGTTTGCCCATGCAAATGGCTAATGTAATTGTATACAAAAATGAGTCCTTGGTTTAATATTTCCAAGTTGGGAGTTCATTTTTATTGTCAAGTGTTTGTTTTTGGGTCAAAAATGTGGTTCATAAACACAGTCAGAAAATGGGGTGAGCTAGAAAAATCAATGCACAGTGATGATGCAGCCAAGCATAATTTGCAGGGCAATTAAGGATCATAAGAAGTCTATGCAATTTCTTGTGATGTTTTTAAAGGCACTGTATCAAGCATGCCTTAAGTCAGCATTTATTGCTTTGGTAATGTTTTGCAAATATAATAGACCTACAAAACTTTAGCACGCGAGGACAATATAAAAGAAGGACGTTTGTGTAGCTTGACTGAGATATGATTGCAAGGAATCTGCTAAAGTGTTTGAAGGAAATAGAGGAGAGTGTGCTGAGGTGTTCAGCTTGGCCTAAAAGCTGGAGCTAAGAAAATGCTTTCACAAAATAATGTATTTTCAGTGAAGTGTATGCTATTTGACTAGAAAACTCTCAAAAGCAGTCTTGTGGTACCTCATCCATTGCTTTGTCTGCTGTAGTCTAAACGTTCAGAGGGTGGAGAAAAAGATGTAAAAATAGATCCTACTGTTGTACGGGAAAATACGGCAGATGATGTTGTTTCTCTTCCATCTGTAGTGCTTGGTGTAGCTTATAATATCTTTTATCCCATTCACACTACACTTTAGAAAGCTAGTTAAGCATTTGTATTAAAGCTTCTACCTTGATGACAAGACTATTGAAATTATTTTTAAAAATGAAACAACTTCTGATACACAAAAAGCAGAAAAACTTTTGGAAGGAACCCATGGTGTTAGTTGGTGTTTCCTCTGGAGTCTGTGTACTCACCCTCAGCTGAAGATGCCCTCAGCTGAAGATGCCCTCAGCTGAACACTGGTTGATCTCGTTGCAGGTAACCTCGTGCGAGTCATACCACATGGACTGTTGGTGTTCTTCCCATCGTATCCCGTCATGGATAAGAGCCTGGAATATTGGAGGGTATTAATTGCTCTGTCTTGATTAGGTGGTTTGGTGACATGTCAGACAGTTTGTACTTACGATATCTAATCGTGCTCATTTAAAAAGTCTTTGTTAATAAGTAAATTATAAAATCTGGAAAGTAAAAACCCAGGTCAGGTTTTTATTTTGATCACCAGACACTGAAATGAAGTGTTGTAGGAACCTAAGCAAAAGGATTTTAATACATCATCTCATCTCATCTGATTTCAGAGTTCATTTAATTTTGCCAGACTTCTCTTTATTAAACTTCCAAATTATAGTTGGTCTAAGTGTTTCAACTCTTAAGGAAAAAAAAAATCCCAATATGAGGATTTCTCTTTTGTTTTTAATTTGTAACTGTTGCAACTGTAACTTTTGTAATTGCTCTGCTCATGTTTTGAGTGTCCCTGGTGAGACATGGTAGAACAGTTCTGTTTCAAATGCTCCCCCTCCTTAAAAGCTGGGACAGAGGTATTATCCTGGGGAGGGGGGTTCTGGGAGGTGGGTGTTTGGAACGTGCAAGTTGGAAGGAAAATAAATGGTTTTCCCATCTGCATAATGCCTGAGTTGCAACAACTGCAAGGAATCACTGCCAGTGCTGTTAGGAGTCCATGTTTCTTCTTCCTTCTCCTGTGGTTGGCAAGAGAGGAACAGACTGAGTTGGGGAAGTCTGTGGTGACCACTCTGAGCACTTCCTTTCTTGTGGGCACTTCTGGTATGTGCTCACTTTCACATGGCTGTTTCTGATAAGTTCATTATCTGTTTAACAGGAGCATGATTTTGCTAAAAGAATAGAAGAAGTCAAGCCAATGTTTGTGGAACCCAGGAACAAAGGAAGCTTTGCAGAGGTTAATTATTTGCATTGTATACCCATAACGTTTTCAGAAACTGGTTTTATGTTTAAATACCTTGTCAAAGATGTGTTTGGGTGTGGAACATCCAAACTTTAACCTAGGATGAAGTTAAAACTCTGAGAGCTTCTTTGAATTGTAGTTCTTCTATGCATCCTTCCTTTACTCTTTTGGCCAGTTGTGCAGGGTAGAGTCTTCACTTGAAATCCAGTGATGACAGCAACTAACGTACATATGTACTGAGTAATTGAGATGGTAGAAATCTGTCACTTCAAAATCAGGATCTTTTAATGTTCTATGGGGCATTTCCTCCCAGCTTGTCATGCTTTGGGTGTTAAGGAATTGTGCAGCATCATCTTGTTTATTTATAGCCAATCTGAGGCTCTTTATAGCCACATTTCTTTGACTAATTTGACTAAATAATATCCTTGAATTGCTTTCCTGGCTTGCCAGTTTTCCTCAAGGATCTCCACAGGACAAACTGTGTTTTACTTTCTTATTAGAACTATCTGATATTAATCTTTTATGCTTACACAGATGTAGTCTAGATTTTACAGTAATGTAAGGATTTTGATGAGCTTCTGACACTTCCAATTAGTAAAAGGAAAGCTATGCTAAGCCAAATTGGTAACATTTTAGATCTTAGTATATAACTCAAATTTAGCAAGTGCTGGTTTCTATTTATGCATATGCAGAAGATAATACTGTTCTTTCTCTTGCTTAAACTAATTTATCTTTTAGGTAATGGATGCATACTATGAGAAAGTTGCCTGCCCTAAGTCCAACGGAGCTGCCTTCTTGGCCGTATGTCGGGGGAAGGTAACGTACCTGAGAACTCGTTTCATCTCAGACCAGGTTATATAGTTGTATCTTTGGTCAGAGGCTGGCCAAGCTGGAAAAAAGGGCTTTAAATTTGAGTTGCCAGGGGGTAAGAACTGCAACCCATACCACTTATCCATCCCACTCATTCCAATGCCAGCAGTGGAGCTGGAGAAGGGTCATGGGTCAACAGGAGAGCACCTGGAGTGCAGCACAAAGGAATTCCAGATAGTAATTCATCTTAATTAAGGGCCTCTATGCAAATGCATGTAGTGTGGGGAATAAACAGGAAGAGCCAGAGATGTGCACACACCTGCAGGGCTATGATTTTTGTTGCCATCAGGGAGACATGGTGGGATGGTTTTTATGACAGGAGTGTTGGAATGGAAGGACACAGGCCCTTCAGGAAGGACAGGCAGGGGAGATGAGGAGGGGGAGTCACCCTCTGTCAGTGACCAGCTGGGGTGCATGGAGCTGAGAGGAACAGAGTCTCTGAAGAGATCTTGCTTTCCTGTAACACACAGTTGAAGGATAAATTATTGTAGTCACAGAATTAATAATATGACTGTAAAATTGGAAATATTTGAGAAGATAAACCAGAAGACCCATGTTGTCAAAAGCTGTAAAACTAGCTCCGTTCTCAGCCATCACTTCAAAATTCCCTCCCAGGTTGTTGCTTAGGTTTTACATCACTGGTAGTAGATTCTAGCAAGCTCTTTGTGTTCTCTGTTCCCTGAAAAGAAGCTAAAAAACAGTCCTTTTTATAAAGAGGAGATTCTGTCTCAGTTGCTCTAATTCTTTTACTAATTGTGTTTAGGCCTGGAGTGTCTTTTTTTATTATTAGGGGTTTTTTCTTTTTGTCTAAGGTTGGTCTTCTCATACTCTTATTGGCCTGAGGGATTTTTCTTTGTGCTCAAGAGAAAATATCCATAAATACCAGTTACGTGATTGCTAGCTCCAGGTGCATAATGGTGCCTACTCTGACTGCTCTTCTTGGTGGAGGTGCTGGCTTCAGCTGAGTAGAGTTGGTCGTTCCACCTGCCCATCAATCCCTGATGTTCTATTCCATCACAGCTGCTTGTGTGGTGTGGTAAATGAGATTAGAGAATGGATTCAGCTGAAAAACAAGCCAACTCTTTTTTTTTCCTTGAATTACTTTTCAGTCTGTTCAACTCTGATTTTGTTCATTGCACGAAGGGATTTGCCAGCGTAGGATGGGACGTGTGATGCACAGGGGGGGATGAGTGACAAACACTTGAGCAGCACAGCTGGTGGCTCTGACACTCTGATTCTGAGCAGATTTCTGGGAGCTTTCCATTATTGCTTTGAAATGATTCTGTTAATTTTTAATGTTGGAGAAGGTTTGTTATGCTCTTATCACATCCTGTTAACAATTCAGGGTATGGAAAGGTTGGGGGTTTTTTTTCGGAGGTATTGACTGACATTTAAGACATCTTCTAAACACGACTGTTCTGCTTATCCAGGAATAAGATACATGCATCAATGGTGTAGGCTGAGGTGATGCTTTGTCCAGGGCCTCCTAGAGGAAAAAGCTAGATATATAAAATTCAATTCTGGTAATAAAAGCAAAAAATCCACTTGAAACTATTCACAATGTATTCATAAAATACCCCTGACTAGGGATTTAATTTAGTGGAGGAAAAAAGGCTAATGACTGCTGAATTGCTCTGAAATGACACTTCAAACCTTGTTGATAATGGACAACGCTGTCTCTTCAGGCCAGTGAAGGCTTGGACTTTGCAGACATAAATGGGCGAGGAGTCATCATCACTGGGCTTCCGTTTCCTCCTCGTATGGAGCCCAGAGTGGTTTTAAAGATGCAGTTCCTGGATGAAATGAGAAGAAGCGGTGTGGGGGCACAGGTAATACTGGGCAGCTTCTCACTGTTGGCTCTTTGCAGGTTTGGGCCATTGTTTCTCCCTCTTGTCTCTGTGGATTTTGGCTTTTGTTACCCTCCTGGCCTCATGGGACCTTGAATATCACAAAGCCAAACATCCTTGGGAGTTTGTCACAAATAGTCACTTTTTTTTTTTTTAAATAATGTTAAGGATTCCAAATTCTGTCTCCATTGACATGGTCTCAATCAAATATAGGCCCTAAAAATGGTATCATTAAAGTTTTGGTCTGAATCTTTTTACGCATGTTATTCTTATCTTTCAGAGGAAATTATTTCACCCGGAGAGAGGGTGAGCAGGAGGAATTGTCTGTGCTGGCTGGCTTGGGGGTTTTTGTTTTAATGGTTTGGGGATGTGATGAGTGTGTCTGATTTTTGGTTTTTTTGTGATTTGGTTGTTTGGGTGTTTTTGGTTTTTTTAATTCCCTCAGACATGAGAGTAAGTGACGTTATAAATTTCGTTTACAGTGTTTTAGTTTGCAGGATAGCTATTAGGTCTTAAATAATGTGTGGAGTCTGTTGTACTCCCGAGGCTGTCAGTGCATCGTATAAAATAGCCCCTCAAGTTGGATATTACTGCTTGAGTTTTCTGTGCACTGTAAGTCAGGTGAGATATTCAAATCGACCTGTATTTGCTTTTCCACAACTTTTAGGGACTTATCGATAGATCTTGTTGGATACATGTTACTTCCTTACAAAGAAATAATGACTGTACAGGACAGAGAATACATTTTGGCTGGTAACTAATATTAATTCTTTCTCCTGCCTCTTGTAGTATTTGTCTGGGCGTGAGTGGTACAGTCAGCAAGCTTCCCGGGCTGTGAATCAGGCTATTGGCAGGGTCATCAGACATCGCCAAGACTATGGTGCCATCTTCCTCTGTGACCACAGGTGAAACCTTGGCTCTAGAACATGAACATACATCAACACCTTTATATTCCAACACCGGTATTGGCATTTTCTATATAAACGTGCTGACATTACTTTTGGTGAAGGCTACAGTTCATAAGTAATTAAATTATTTTATATAACGAGCTATATAAATAATGTACTACTTCAAAAAGTAACTAGATTGTTATCATCTGCTCACAAAATATACTGTGTTGGAGCTGCAGAGATTAATGGTATGAATGCAAAATAAACCAAGATGTTGAATTCATGTTTGTAATGCTACTGGAAATTACAGGATAATAACTTTTGGTTTTGCATTTTCTCCATTTCTCATTTGAGAAGGCAGTCACCAGCACTGCAACTTTCTGAGAAAGGGACAAAAATGAGGAAAGATTATATTGCTGAAACAAGATAATCTATACTAATATATTTAAAACCAATCAGTATAATATTAATATAATATGTATATAATAGACAACAAGAGTTTAATTGATAGCCTTCAGTGCTGGGGCTCAGCTGGGGACAGTGAGCACATCACAGCTCAATACTACTGTTACTGGTGCACATTTAAAGGTTTTATGGATGAAAGATAGGAATTGGCTGATTGCATGACATGTGGTATCAACAAAGCTCTTTTGTGCTGAGTGAAGGCATCACTATATTTACTGCACTGTCTCAATCTTTTGTTGTCTTGCTGCTCCTCCTTTGTCCTTTTAGACCTTCAGCTAGCACTTGTTTTTAATTCATCTAGGCCAACTGGGCAAATAATTCTCTCCTTTTTGAATCCTACACAGGTTCACTGCTGGTGATGTGAGAGGAAAGCTGCCTTCATGGGTCCGCCCTTACGTGAATGTTTATGACAACTTTGGCCATGCAGTCAGAAGTGTCTCACTCTTCTTCCGTGTTGCTCAGGAAACTGTAAGTGTCTTTAAATAAAATAAAATAAAAACCCCCAACTTTTCTTGATGTTGTTGAGAACTGGGAATACCAATCCAGGTGAGAGATGTGACAGAGTCACTTGTTTTGTCACTTCTAAACATTGGGAGCTTTACAGGAAAAGAGACGTGCCTCATCTTTGTCCAGGAGTAAACTGGCACAGGATGTGTTGTCATGCTGTGCAGCTCATTGGGTTAGATCACAAAAATAACTTCCTTTTCCAGTCCCTCCTAAATAAACAAAGCTTCTGTTGGATGGTATGCAAATGCTGGAAATAGTGCTAGCATCAAAAAGCACCCTATTTTGGTGTTTGTCTGGGGAATCAGTCAAACCCTTAAATTTAAATCTAGGCTGGCTGGTATAAAGAATGAGACAAACCCATCTGGTGTTATTACAGTTCATCATTAAGTCATCTTTACTAATAGGGCTTCTCTCTTACCATTAAGAAAACCTTTCTCTCAGTCATAGTTCCTTGATTTGAAAAGTAATGTTGTAAGAATGCTTTCTAATTGACTGGACAAAGTCTTGGCAAGAAATGGACTGCAAGCCAGAATGGGGAATTCCTTGTCCCTGAAATGGACATTAAAATAAATCCGTACAGACTTGGATGACTTCATGGAAGATGCTTTAGCCAAATACAGGTCATTCAGTAAGTTACAGATGGATGATACTGGATGACTTGGTGATCTTTTCTTATGATAAATGGGAGTTTCATGGTAAATAAGAACCACAGCCCCCCTATTTCCTTCTATGCTTTGCCAGAGGAACTTTGTTGCAGGGATTGTATTAGGAAGCAATTGTTCTTCAGCAGGGTCATGACCCTTTTTCTGTTACACAGGTCACTTAGCTCTAAGCCTGTTCCTGCACTACATCTATCTGTAGTACTTCCTAGTTATTTGATCCTGTCATCAAAAGCACATAAATCCAAAATGATTAACCATCTCACTCACGAGTGTTATTTGGGAAAAAGGAGGTGTCTTTGGGTCACTGCTGGGATTTTCTGGTTGCAAATGGAGAGGACCAGAAGGGTAACTTTTGCCCACTGTAACATTTTTGTAAACTGCTTGCAGATGCCCCCGCCCCTACCACGACGTCCTTCTGGCTCTGCTGGTTCCTTAAGTGAAAGTGATACAGGAACATCTACTTCATCTGAGCAGATTTTCTCTCTAAAAAAAGCCAAGAACTTGGATGACCATGTTCCCAGTTTGAAAAGGAAGAGAAAAGGTATGACTGGGTCCTCATGGATATACTTCGTTATTTTAAGCTGAACAAAGGAGGACTAAGAGACTGGAATGGGAGAGAAAGCAAGGAGAGTCCAAAGACAAAAGTAAAAGTCTGATCAGAAGGGACACAGCTCAGCATTTGGGGAACTAGTTGCAACTACAGAGAGAATTGTAGGCTTTAAAAATAAGGAATCCTATTTCATGCCAGGATTTCTTCAAAACAGGAGCTCAGTTTTGGGGAAATCCATAAAGCTAAAGTAAACCCAGACAGCTATTGCAGTAAGACTTTTTTCCGATTTACCCTAAGCTATTTTGGTGTTAAATATGACCACCACTTAAGGAAATGTTTGAGAGAAGTTCACCAGGTTGTGGTAACGAACACTTATGCAATTTTGGGAGTGATTAATCAAAGCACTTTTCTTTCTAAGTCATATAATGTGATTTTGCAAGATGTGAAAGGTTAAATAAACCAACACATCTTTGTGGATTGCTATGTAAGATTTTGAGGTATGAGTAAATCTAAGAAAATGCAAGAGATAATACAGATGACAAATTAACATTTCACATTATGCTGTGATGCTAGTAAATACAGATGGAGCATCCACCCTGTGCATGGAATATGAACAAGAGCTGGTCTCACCTAGAAGACAGTGCATTGGGCTCTTGGATGCCTTGGAGCGCAATGAGAAGAGCAGTGAAGATGCAGAGGAGGGAAGTGACTTGTCAGGAGAGGAAAAGGTAATGGCCATGGTATACCAAAATGCTTGCTTGTAAGTAAAACATGTAGGCTCTAAGGCAAAATGAGTTTGGCATTGATGTAGAAGTACCAGTTCAACCTTCTTTCAGGAAAAACTTACTGTAATCGGCACATCAGTGATTAGTCTGTGTTCTTCTTCCTTTCCTAAAATCCCAGTTTGCACTGGTTGGTGGGGTAGCTCCCTTTCTGGGCTACCATCAGCAGGAATTACAGTGCTGGCTTGCAGACCCAGTTTGGTTGATGTGTCTTGGGTGGACTCCAGGAGTGCCTCTCGCAACACCGTGCAGTTTGCTTAGGGGAAGAGTGTGTGAGGGAAAGTTTGGAGGTGTAAGGAGTATCTGGGGAATATCTGAGGAGGCCTAAGAGAGATGGATGGGGACCTCTACAAAACAGAGGGAATGTACGAACTTGGAGAAACAGATGAGGATAAAGAAGAACTTGCATGCAGCTGCTTTGAGAAACCAGCTTTGCCATCCATGGGCCACCACAGCATAGAGAGTAGAACTTATTCTTTGGAAAGCCTGGCACGTCTCCGGGGTCTCGGTAATTCGGCTATGGTATCTTGTGAGCACAGCTGTGCTGCTGTTGGCATGCTTCAGCATTGCCTTAAGTCAGAGAAGTTGATGGTCCTGATGGCTTGGCAGTGAGTCAGCTCATGTCTGCTTTTTATATTGGGTATTACTACTCATCTCTGGCTTGCAGGGAACCGTGGGATTATCCTGTGCTGCATCTAAATTGATGGCCTCTGGCACCAGAGATCTGGGGAGTGTCACCCCAAGACACGCAGTGCCTCTGAGGTAGCTAGCTTTTGCTCTGGGTCTAGTATTGAGCTGGGTTTGGAGTGATGATGGGGTTGATGTGCTTTCATACCTTTCTTTCACCATCCATCAGAGTATCTTTGTTATCATTGTTCCTTTTGTTATACTGTTTCCTAAATCAAGGAAACTTAGCTGCTGTCATTCTGAAATAATTTGCTTGGGGTGAAAAAGAAGAAAGGAAGCCTTTGTCATCTCAAAAAAAAACCCCAAAACCCCAAAACAACCAAACAAAATAAAAGAAACAGTCTCTCAATCCATTTAAAAACTGATTTGACAGTTCCCCTTAATCTGTTTTCCTTGTGAGGCATGCCTTATGGAAACTTGTCTTTCGGAAGCCTTATTTCTTCTGAATTATGCTATTCAAGGTGGTTCAGGATTCAGGTGACTGTTTTGATCACTTTTCTGACTCATTGCATGTATCATAAGCATTTGACTTGCTGTGTGTATTCCAATTCTTCATTCTGTTACAGGATGCTTAAATAAAATATATTTAAATGAGCACTTAAATCATGGTTAGGCTTGTCATGAATTCCTTGCAGTGTTGTGAGTGCACTGAAGGTTATATTTCTGAGTATAACCTCAGTAGTATCAGCAACTAAGTCTACAAACTGGCAAATCTGAGGTTATTGGGTTAGGGTTTTGTTAATTTTTAGTGATGTTGTTTTAGTTGTAGTTTGACTCTGAAGCTTTGGTCTGAATAGGGATATTTAGAAGTCACAGTGGAATATGGAATACTGCTGGGTTTCGCTGGTTCCTCTCAAACACTATTCTGTAAACGCACTGACAGTCATATACTTGTTATGAAATTCTTTTATTGGGCAAGAGTAAGGAAATAAATAACTTCACATACTTGCTTTATCAACAGGTATGTAGAAATCAATTGTCAATATGGGGCTATCCCAGTTTGTTCTGTTACTTAAGTGATTGGTTTTAGTGCGGTTGATACTGGCTTGATCAAATATTGGAGACTCTGCTATTAAGAAATTCCACTCCTCTTATGCCTACTTATTTGTCTTTTGGAGCTTTGTGTGTACCAGTATTCCCAGTCACTGTGGTACAAGCGCAATTTTGGAGGTCCCTTCTGCCCTGGACCATTCTATGATTCTATGCTAAAGAGCTTGTGAAGCCACAAGTGGTTTTGCTACTGTCTCATCCTCTCTGCCCTGGTGTTTTCTACAAGGCTTCCCTTCTCAGTACCCCCAAAAAAGCCTGTTTCCTTCAGAAGAGAAGTACTTCCAGGCAGGAAAGGGAAGGGGGCATGTGAGACATCAGTTAGACATGGACATGTGTACACTCCTGGGACTGCCCTGAAACAATTAGCTGTAAGTCCAGGTTTGCTCAATTGGGAATCTGTACCCTCAAGACCAGCCGTGTTCTTATATAGAATATATAGAATATGTTCTATATTCTCCTCTATTTTGGTCTCTCTTTCTGAATTGTCCAGTAAACGATTACTTTCTAGAAACACGCACGTGTCCCAGGCTCTGTTGCAATAATTTAGGTTGACTTTTTTCACTGCCTTGAATGGCATCACAAGCTGGGTTAATGAGCTTTACTACTGGAAATGGCTAAATTAAATGGACAGTAACTTTGAAAAAGCATTTTTATTGACCTTTCTTCTTTTCTTTTAATCTTCACAGGCACAACGTCTGTCAACACTTTCCCTTCAGTATGAGAAGAGGTTAACGGATGAACAGAAAGGAGGAAGGAAGAAAATAAAACTAGTCAGCAATACAGTATGTGTTTTATGTGGCCGTGCCATCCCTTTGATCCACAGACTGCTTTAATTTGAATTGGAAATTCCCAGGCAGACAGATGATTGATGCCAAAACAGTTAGGGTTTTTTCTCCAAATTGTAAATATTCATTGATGCACATCTGAAGTCTATTTCTGTCATGCTTTTTCTCAAATTTAGACATTGCAGACCCAGTCAAGGGCTAGATAGGGCTAGTAGGTGATTACCTTGTGAACCTCTTCTCCCATTGACCAGGTATGGTGGGTTGTTTCACTATTATTTTTTTTTTTTATGAGAATAGAATAGTTTGGTTTAAAGAGACCTACAGCAACCATCTAGTCCAACTGCTTGTAGAACCCCAAATGGTGCCACCGACCAGTTCTGTTTGGGCAAGTTATCACATCCTCACCCCACCTGTGGTGGGTCATTACCATGTGTTATGTGTGCAGTTGTGCATTATTGTTTCACACTGTCTCCAAATTCAGTTAACTCATTATGCAGTCTCAAACTCATGAGAATCCCTAGGATGACTGTGTGCCAGTAGTTGTCCCAAGGCACTGTCCTAACTGGATGCTGTCTGTCTGCCAGACTCTCTGTCACCTCCAGACGAAACTGAAAAAAGGAGCCACAGATCCTGAAGGTGATAATATCCAAGGTGTGAGGAAGGGAGCAGGTTCGTTGCAGGTGGTTGTGTTTGTAGTTTGTTGATGCCTGATGTCACAATGAGTCAGCCTTGCCCTCAAGGTTTGGAGTAAATGTCATTTCTCTATTAAGCCTTCTCCTAAGTATGGAATTGTGCAATGAGACTTGGCTGCCTTCTCTAGGAATGTTCCTCTGAAGCGCTCCGTTTTGTCAGCAGAGAAGGTGAATAGCATCACTCTTCTTCTGTGAGGGAATGAACATTCACAGATGTTAGAGAGACTAATCTTTTAGAAATAGATATAATAATAATTTGGGGAAATTAAACAATATACTTGTGCCTCGATTGCCCTACTGGCACTGTTTTTTGTAACAAACACATCTGACAAGGGTCCAACAGCTTCTGTGTTCAAAGTGTATGAGCTCATTGAAATGCACAGTCACTTTCATTTGTATCAAGTCCCTGCTGCTTGTCACTGTAGAAGAATGTTTCCTAGGAGGGAGTAATCTAGCTAGCTTGTATAGTGTCTTCAAGAAATGTTTTAGATGTTTTAGAGGAACCAAAATACTCGAAAGCCTTCTGTTCTTTGTATCTTCTGCTTCAGACATTTGTTTTTCAGTTAACTGGAGATTTCCTGGGGATAGGCCAGTTAAATTTGTTTATTCGGTGGCATTGAAGCGCCTTTTTGGGATGTTGGGTGTTTTTTTGTTTGGATTTGGGGTGACTACCATAACTGCAAAGGACAGTAACTCGTTCGTTGAAAATATTCACTGTTCTATGTGCTGTCAGAACTATAAATATAGAGCTTCCATGTGAATTCGTATGAGAGTAATTTCTCAAGTCTTACTATTTACTGAAAAGTCTTCCTGTCTTTGCAGCAAACTGAAAAGAAAGCAAACGTGACGGAGCCCAAGAAGGCCCGAGCTACGTTGTACATCGCAACGGTGAAGGAGACCCTAAGCCAACAAAACTATGATCTCTTCTCCAAGGCTCTTCAGCATTACAAGAAGACAGATGACTTCCCTGCTATGTTATCCCAAATGAGTTCCCTCTTCATAGAGGATGAAAAAAAGCATATCCTGTTGCGAGGTATAAGAACCTCTCTGCTATATTTATATACCCTGACCTTTGTCTTTTAACTAAACTTGGGTATTTCAGAGGTGGTTTAGATTTGAAGTACAGGTCGATCAGGATGATAATCATTACCATTCGTCACTTTATATCCCCAGATCACACAAGAAATCTTCTCAATCTAATTATCATGTGTAAGTTTGCATCTTGACAGGCCTGAAAAAACCTCATGTTCCATGGAAGCTTGTGTTATTTTAAACTTTGCCTAGAAGTAGTTTAGGTTACTCCTTGTTATTCAGGAGGTCAGATCAAGAATGTGTTGTGTGAGTTGGATAGATGAACTTGTAACTGTTAAAGCAGTAAATAAGAATATCTAGGGCAATTTTCTATTTAAATAATAGTGAGTATAAAGCAAATGATCTGGGCAAGCATGGATAATTTGCTGGTTTATCTGATATTTTCTTGGCTTTTAGCGATTGCCTTGACAGGCACTGGACTCCCACCAACATTTCTTATTATTAATGGAGTGTTTTCTCTGTGAATTTTCATTTTCCTCTCAACTTGTAGCAAACGGACAGCTTTTTCTTTGACCTTTTTCATCTACTAAAATAAAAAAAAACCCCCATAGTTATGCAATTAGGAAAATAAAAGGTAAAGGTAAAAAAAAAAAAGTAAAGGAATGGGAAGTATGAGCACTTAGTACTAATAATAGCCACAATTTGTTTCCCAATTTGCTGATCTTACGATATAGATAAGAAAATATTTCATTGCCAAATTCAGGCCTAAGTCTAGTTCTCAAAAGTGACGGTCACCTGAAATCTAAAGTTCATTTGACATTTAGGCTTTTGGTTGGCAAGTGTTTTATGGTAAGTAAGATGAGGTGTAAAATTAGCAGTATATCAGTTATGCAAAGTTTCAGCCAGGCAGATACTTTGCCCCCTGGTTTATGAGGTAATTCATGACCTTCTGCTCTAAATACCTGTTTCATCAAGAGGTAGATTACTTCCTATTTACAGTGGAAAAAATTACAGTTATTACCTACTGGTAATAATATTGCTGAAAGTTTGCATGATAACGGATACTTGTGTAACTTGTAAGTGTGCTTATTGTATAAATACTAGATAATGACATTTAGTTTTCAGTTATGTAGCTGCACATTTAATCTTCATATTACTTAACCTCGAAATCCTGTCATCGTAGGTTTCTGTAGCATTTATTGCACATATTGCCTGCTCTGGACTGATTTTTTTATTTCTTCTCGCCCCTTTCCCTCTCTCTAATGAAAGAATTTTACCAGTTTGTTCGGCCTCAACATAAGAAACAGTTTGATGAAGCCTGTTGCAATCTGACTGGAGTGGGCTGTGGCTACAAACCTGAGCACAGCCTCCTGCGCGAAGAGAGAGAGATACTGGCCAAGAAAATAGGTGAGGAGCTTGTTTCAGCACTGAATGGTTTGATGGACATTGTCCAATTGTAGAGCAAGATGCATCTAATATATAAAAACGTAAGGATGGAAAGCATTTTAGTTCAATCAATATTGAATCTCTCCATGATCTGACCCTCTTGCCTGCCTTCCCATATGCACATGCAGATGCCTGAGCACTAGTTTCTGCATAGTCAGTAACGGTGCCATTCTATTTCAAAAGGGGATTTTACAGGTCTGTTTAAATATTGATTCTGATCTGTGGATCTAAAAACTTCAAGTTTATTCCTCTGTCTTCTCTGCTGCCCCCACAGTGGCACCAGAACAGTGTATCGAGAGTAATAATGTCCTCACATTTCATGTCAAATCTTTGAAACTCTGGAACAATACAGTCCTAGAAAGAGCAGGGTGTTAGCTCATCCCCTCTATCAGAGAGATATATCCACATCTTCAGGATTTTTCAGCATAGAATGGCATACTTCAAAATGCACTATTCTATGTTCATTTTTCCTTAAGTTCACTGTTAATGTTCTGGTTTGATTTAACAGAAGAAAAACAGAATCAGCAGAAAACATCATTCTCGAAGGACTCCTGCGCTCAGCTAAACCCTGGGCTTCACTTGAACCAGGGAGGATTCCACTTGACAACAGGACTGAAGAGTGCAGGTATACCCTCCATGTTAAATAAAACCACAGTCCCAAGGTAGTATGGCATGTTTTATTTTGTCACTGTAAATTTCTTCTGGTGGGAAGCAGTATTTTTTGTGTTTGCCTGGCACAGCGGCTCACTATTGGTAGCAGGAGTGATGGGAATTCTCAGCAAGGATTGTACAAAAGGTAACACAAAAGCCTCAGTACTCAATGTGGATGTGAAAGAAATCAAATAAATCCAAAAGTTTTTGCTTTAGAGACTGATCTGGCTTATGTCAATGAGGGAAAGAGAGAGTTGAGCACAGACTGCTGGGCTTCTGCTTGTCCAGGGCTCATGAAAGCGCCATGTAAGGAATGTTATTTAAGATTAGGTTGGTATCAATCCAGGTATGAAGAAGGTATGTTTGTTATTGCTAATGTGGACAGTCTTTTTTTTTTTTTCTGCAGAATAAAACTAGTAAATGTATTCTCATGAATGCATGTGATCTGTGTGCACCCCTCTAATCTCATACTGCGCAGTATTTATCTTTGAAGTCAAAGGGTCAGTTATGATTTGATTACAGACCTTCCTGAGAACAGCTGGGAATTTTTTGTATTTCTCACAAGGAAATGAGTAGGATGGCTGGACAGCTTAGACGTCTTTCTTTAAAGAGTAAAGAATAGTCAAAGGCTAATCCCTTTTTTCTTAAAAATACAAATAAGAAGCTGATGTTTCCTGGAAAGCTTTAAAAGCATTTCACATAGGAAACCATGTTCTTTTGATTTCTTTTTATGATTTGTTTTGTATTTTAAGAACGTTTGCACAAACCAGAATATTTGGTAATTATTTTGTCCTGAGGTTTGTGAGGTTGGTTTGCACAGAAACTTGTTTCCACTAAAAGTAATTGAGGGAATAATAGAAATAAATGCATTATTTCTGTGGCTTACTCCCCCAGTAGGGTACGTGCCAATGAAAGTGTCAGAGAGGTGTGTGATATTTAGTAGAAGATATGGATTATAAAATTCATGCCCATGTTTTTCCCCTTTCAGGAAACAGAACTAAGCCCGTCTTTTAAGTGTTCATTGTTTTCTTTAACTTTTTAGAAAGTTCTTTAGTGAAGAATAAAAATCTAAATACCAAAAGATGTGGCTGGTTAATTTAAATCAGTTTTTCATAATATGCTTCATCCTTATTTGCATTCTTTTCATATGCAAAACAACTTTTTCCTCTAAAACATGTCAGAAGCCAAAGACTGGCATTTTTGAAGAGACATCTACTTGGAGTTTAGCAGAATGTTCACAGCTGCTCCTGCCTTCCCTTGGGTTTTTTGTGTATTGCTCTTGTGCTCTCTTGTGTTCTCTTGTGTATTATTTGAGGTCAGTTATTATCTTTGAACACTTTGCTTTCCTGTTGATGGGGGGAGCCATGCTCTCAACAGTTTTCTTGCCCCTGTGTCAAGCCAGCGTTGTTGGTTAAGCCATCTGTTCCAAATGCTTCTACTCCTTCAAAGAGTAGGACAAAACCTGATTTATTGCTGCCCTCGAAGACTTTGCATCTTCTGTGTCACCTTTTTTTCATTCCCCAGTGACCGTCTGACACGCTGCTCCATTTAAAAGATTAAAAAAATCTCCATAAGGTGCTACAAGTGATCCTCAGAATTAATTTACTCAGTTACTGTTTCCAGGAGGAGGTCTTGGCTCTGCCCAAGGCCATGCTGAAGGGAGGTGTGTGACTGCGGGGCGGTGTTGGTTTCACCCCTTTGAAGTACTCCAGGAACCACCTTCTGAATGAAGAAGGAAGTTGATAAGAAGGAGCGACCTGTTGGTCTCTGTTCCTCCCTAAGCCCTGCTCACTGTGTTCTCTGTCTCTCAGGGCAGGATGCCAGTGGAGCTCCAGTGAAGGAAACTGAAAAACCTTCAAGCTCTAAGAGAGATCACCACCAGGTCCTCAGGGCCACCTACCTCAGTGACGTGAAAAAGGCTTTAAACAAAAGCACTTACAGCCGTTTCTATGAAGCGTTATTAGCTTACAAGAAGACAGATAACTATGATGCTATGATATCAGTGATAGCAGCCCTCACCACTGAGAGGCCAGAAGACTTTCATCTCCTACAAAGTAAGGGATTTTTTTATAAAAGTCATTTTTATTTAGTTGAAAAAAAAAACACGTTAGATGCTGTGATGTCATGTGAGCAATAACCTTTCATTGGTCATTAGCTTGCAAATTCTCCACTTTTAGGATAAACTTTTGGCATTGGTAAAGTTCACCTTTCCCATTTTCTAGTTTAGCAAATCAGATAAATGGGGCTGCAGGAACAATAGGTTAAATAAGAGAACAAAGAAATGTCAAGGTCATAAAGTATTATCTCTATTTTTCATTTAGAAATTTTCCATTGAAAATATTCAATAGGACCTCAGTAATTCCAGTCCTAACCTTGAGTCAAACTTACTTTAGTCAAATTATTTCGTTTCCTTTTAATTTCCTCAATTACTACACACAATTGCTCTTTAGAAGCTGACTATTGCACTGACTCAGTTTTGTCCTCATGGCCTTTGTTTGCTCTGCTGGTGCTGAGCTCTTACGACACCTCCAGGTTTAGGGATAAGCAATTACACTTTTGATTTACTATTGTTCTACGAAACTTTATGTGGGAATAGTTATGGAACTGTGTCATAGTTGAGTATCCTTATTGTTTATAGTAAATCCATAAATTTCAAGGTGATACTTACTTTCTCAGAAGTGCTTTTGGATTTTTTTTCTTTCATGAGTTTAATGATAAAATGATTTGGGAAGCTACAAGTTTTCAAAATTTGAAATTAGGCTTTATTGTTAAAAAGAAAAGAATAAAGGGGGGAAAAAAGAATAAAAAGGAATGCATACTGGTCTCAGTTGCCTTGCTGGAGACCTCTTGTCTTGTGCTATGTAACACCTCAGTTCCACCTTCTCCCATGTCTCTGGTGTGAAGTCCTCTGCTGAAAATGATGCATACTGTGCAAATGATGCTGGGAAGGGCTGATGGAGTTTCATTTTTTTTGTCTTTAAGAAATAACAGCAAGTAATCCATTGTCCTTGAATACCTTGAATAGATGTCATAATTTCCAAGCTTTTAGAAAATACTTTTTTTTTTTCTTGTGTGTTAACTAGTCAGATTAGTCTTGACACAGTGGAGAGTGGGAGGAGAATGAACCGTGACTCATAATCTCCCCCTGAGCATTCTTTCTCCCAGAGAGTCAGTATCTTCAGTGAACAAATGTTTTGACCTCAGAGGTAGAATTGTCTGTGCTTGGCAGTAGGTCCTAATTGGGATTTTTCTAGAATTTCTGTATGTGTTGTGAATCCTTGTCAACCAAACAGTAACAAATTTTCTTTTTTGAGAAAGTCTTATTTTAAAAATTTTTTTAAAATAACATGTATATACCTGATTTCCCCAGATCAGTTGTCAGGTGAAGGGCTGGATCAGGTTTTTTTTGTTTAGCTGTAGAGAATGGAAACATTTTGAGGTAAATTGAGATTATTTTCAATACTAAATACTCCTATGTCTTCTGGCAAGGCAAACCCTGTAATTATATAATCAACAAAAGCATCAAGTATTCCACCAGCCTGAAAGAATGTCTGATATTTTTCAGCTTCCCAAGAATTTCTCCCCTCCAAAGCAAGGAATCTTACGTAGTCAGGCAATTATTTTCCTGTGCATTTGACTGTATTTTCTTTTGGACAGGGTTTTACATGTTTGTGCGCCCTCATCACAAAGAGCAGTTCAAACAAATGTGTCAGGATTTGACTGGGATGGTCTGTGGTGAGGGAGAGAAGCAACTGCAACAGCAGAGGCAAGGTGAGGGGAACCCTCTGAGTCTGGAGAGCTGGTGCACTGAAGGAGAAAGCAGCCACGTACAAGGTGGGGAACAAAAATTTGTCTGAAGTTTAGAGTCTTATTTATTATTATGATAGTCCAACAGCCTTAACAGTGGGTGAGAGCCTCCCTGCACTAGATATATAAAGGAAGGTCAAAGCAATTGGGTGAAGACAGAATTTTTGTATCTGAGGGGGAGCAGGAGTGGATTGAGATGTCTGTCTAGGAAAAATTTCCACAGAACTATTTCAATATAAAGAGTTCCTTTTAGAAATAAGGCATGTGATAGTATCAGAAACATCTGTTACCAACCAGTATGGCATTAAAAAAAAAATCATTATTCAAATTGTGGTTATTGACCTTACTGCTAATGGTGTTCTATGGAGTCTGTGTATTATGTTCTGCATTATACTGGTTTTATGCTGGGGTTGTTTGTTTTTTTTTTTTTTTTAATAACCAGATGCAGCCACTTCTAAGGGCGAGGTGCTGGAAAAAATTCAGAGAAAGATTTCCTCCTTCTGCTTTAACCAGAAAAGCAAACTTGAATTGCCAAAGACCAAAGTATCAAAAGAACCCAGTAACGTGAGAGCACCCACAGGCTCTGGAGCTGTGCCTATCTTCCCCCTCGAGATGGAGCCAGAGTGTGGTAGGTGTAGTGAGATTTTGGATGCAATTCTCTAATACTTGGGAATAAAGAGAAGTTATAGAAGGGAGAATTTTGCTCATGATCCACGAAATGATGACTGGTTCGGGATGGTGTTTGCTCAGATGCAATAATGGTTAGAGTGGTTTGCTAAGTAGAAATTGTACTTTCTGCCATTTGCATACGTCTTCTTAAAGTACTTCATTGTCTTTATCACAATGATGTAAGTTTCCTGAGAACTTACAGATCTTTCTTGACAACTTCCTTGTAAAGCGAGGATGGAACCTCAGTTTCTAAATACAGATCTGAAGCACCAAGAGACTGAGTGAGGTCATGTAAAAGAAATCATGTAGTAGGGCAGGTATTGCACTGTTAAGGTAGTTTCTAAAGTTCTTGATCATTGTTTCTGCACTGGAAATGTATGCAGGAGAATTGAGTTGGTTACTGCAATTTAGTCATTTCCTCCCTCTCTCACTCTCTCCCCACCCCTCCCTCTGTTCTAGGAAGATTCCAGTGCTCTAACTGCAAATCTGAGGATGATGTGCCTTTTAAATGTCCACTATGTGACTTCACTTGCTGCAAAACATGCTGGGAGCAGTTCTTAAAGGTTATCTTGCTTACTGGTTTCAGTTTTCCCTGAAAGTACAGGTGAATTTTCTCCTTTTCAGGATAACAATGTAGGCAGCCCTGGAAACAGAATTCCTGATGGAAATTTACCACTTGTTTCATTAATTTCCATGTTCTGCAGTGTCACTGGAGGCAGACCTCTGCCTTATTCTGTCTTTATTACACCTTTGCAGCTCCTTCTGAGCTTCCTTCAAATGTTTTCCCATCTAGAGCTATGCAGGCAACAAGATGTGGAGTCAACTTGAAAAACCACATTTTTTTATGGAAATCTAATACAAGAATTGAGTGCTTTCTAAACGTTCGTGGGTGATGAAGGCAGCTACAAATCAATGGAGCTCAGAAACCTACAAAAACAGGGCAGAAGGAAAACAAATTTCTTCAACCTATGAATCTATAAGCAAGTAGAAAATAACCAGTTATTCCAGGTTCCAGAGAAAAGTCTTTTCCTCAGGAAGAAGACACTGAATTATGTCAACCTAAGTGTAGAAAATAAACAGTACACTAACATCCAAATAAAATATAATGACCAAGGTCCTCTTGGTCCAAGAGGAATATAGAACACTGTCCAGACTGATGCTCTCAGATCTTCTAGAGGGAATTCAGAATAGCTCTTCAACTAAATTTTGTCCTCAGTCTGCTATGCCATATTTCTTTAAAAATGTTAAAATCTAAAACTATTGGATTATAAGAAATATATGTAAGAAAGCAGAAGAAACCCAAAGGAAGGCATCTCATGTTTGCTGCAGCTCGGGCAGTCAAACCAATCGCCTTGAATAGACATCATCCCTGACTACTCAGTTGTTCCTTTCATGCTAAAGTATAACTGGGGTCAACTCGCTCCAGAGAAGACTTCAGGAAAGTCACGACAAGAATTTTACTAGCATGTGTTTGTAATTGCTGCTGCTTAAGACTTGAGTTGATTGAGGAACAGAATCAACAGGAACAGAATGAGCTCCCTAGGGAGACTTTTTTTTTGGTTAGGCAAGCATTTATTATCCCACGGGGAGATATTATCTCAGCCCACAGCTTTTTGTCTTATAAATGTCTGGGAAAAATTCTCTCCTTTTGCCAGTAAGATGTAGCTCGTAATTGTTGTTTCGTCAGCTTAAGAATCCACAAAATTAGAACTTCTGTATATTGAGTAACTGCACTGCCCTGTTCTGAGGGTTTGTTTGGTGTTTTTTTTTTTGTCTTGAAATTAGTAACTCTGAGGCTTGGGTTTCTCTGAATTCACCAGTTAATGCGGATTTCATAGTTCATAGATCAATCACAGAACCTGCTCAGCCGAAGCCTGAATTTTTTTAATTGCTTTTGTCTGACTGCACATCTCTCAGGCTGGGGATTAAAACAGTCTGGTCTGCTACGTCAGACCAGATTTGGATTTGGGTACTTGGATTCCACCAGCTTTGTGGCCCCTTGTGCATTCATGTCCTGTGAGGAGTGGCTGAGGACTTTGGGTTTGTCTGGTTTGGAGAAAGGAGGCTGAGGAGCAACCTCATTTCTCCTCACTGCTTCCCAGGGAGGGGATGTGGAGAGGGAGGTGCTGAGCTCTTCTCCCTGGTATCTGGTGGCAGGACGCGTGGGAGCTGCTCAAAGCTGGCAGGGGAGGTTCAGACTAGAGATTAGGAAACATTCCTTTACCAAGAGAGTCAACCATTGGAACAGCCTTTCTGGAAAGGTGGTTGATGCCTCAACACCCTTGGTAATATGTATTAACTTTTGTTCAGCCCTGAAGTGGTGAGGCAGTTGGACTAGGTGATCATTGTAGGTCCCTTCCAACTGGAAGCATTCTTTCTGTTCCATTCAGGTTTCCAGTACAAAGCCATGATTGAGGAAATGAGCCATTCCCCATCTGGTCATATGTTATTAATGACTTCTTTATTTGCCACTTACCTGAATCATCTTGCCTAGTTACAGTGAAACTTCATCCCACGTTCTACCAGGTGGTGGTGGCAGGGAAAGAAAATATCTTTGTTTTTCTTAGCAAGGTGAATCAGAGCTTTTCTTTGTGGTAGCATACCACAGCCCTGTGAGGGAAATGAAGTTTTGTAATTTGTAAAGATCAGGAAAGATGGATACAGTTTGAAACAAGTAATCAGAACATAATAGCATACATACTGGATCAGAGCAAAGGTCCATCCAACCCAACACTCTGTCTCTAGCCCAAAAAGAATGGCTAGGAAAGGGTAAAAGAACATCACTGATGATTCTTGTAGGTGATCTCTCAGCCGTAAAGCTAGTTGCAACACAAGAAGTCCCTGAACCAAAAGTTCTTTCTGTATTTTGAGAAACCTCTGCATTTTCATCATGTGGTCCAATTCCCTTTGAACACAAATTAACTTGTCACCCCCGTCCTACGGCAGCAATTCACCAGCTTGGCCAAACATTACGGGAAGAACCATCTCATTTATTTTGGTTGTCATTTTGAATCTGCTTCTTCCTAGTTCAGTTTAACATGCCACTTGTTTAAAAAGGACAAACAATATATTCTAACAGTTCTCAAGAAAACCCATCATGGATACCCTGTCCTTCACAAGTGCACTTGTGGAGTCTCTACATACACCAACAGTGAGAACCATTTGTCTCCTCTGCAGACAACATACATCAAAGTCCTTATTTCTAAGAATGGTTTCTTTTCCCTTGCTCTGACCAACAAACTATTGGGTGTGGGGGATATAAGAAGCATCTTCTCACCAGCTGAGACCTTTTGTTCTACTGAACAAACATCCCTGGATGTTCAGCATGATTGTTGTTCTAGTCTTTGTTATGGAGAACATGAAGCTACACGGTCTCGTACCTTTTTTTACCTTCCTTATGGCATACCTTTCTGCTGGTGAATGGTTTTCAGTATGCAGTGCTGTTATCTTATTTATGACCCAATTCAAGTGTAGTATGGTTAATGAAAAGTCAAATATCTAGGAGTTTGGGATATTACTTGTGGACTGATGGAGAGAGACGCATCTATTGGTGACGAGGCAAAACTGCTCTGGACTAGTCCTGCAGATGAGAAGGAAGAACCGCTTGGTTGAGAGCAGAGGGTTGTAAACAGGAAGAAGCTTATTCCATGTTTCTCTGAAACCAGTCCCATAGGAGCCATCTCCTACCACTTCTGGGCACTGGTCAGTGGTAGAACAATTGACACCATTTGTGGCAAGGGCTGTGGTACCTTCACCAGCAGGAAATGAGCAACCATGTTTGTTGTGTCTAAGCTCTGAAGTCTCATCAGATGGCACTGGGCTTTGTCACTGATGGCTGGGCTGGGTTTGAAAACTCATCTTTTTACTTTGCTAACAAGTTACTCATTATGTTTCTTCAGCTCAAAAACACTTCTGTGTACATTGTCCTCCAAGGAAATGACTAACAGCCTCTCATTCAAAATGCAGTGACTTGGTTTTTGCAAATTGTGATGTCTCTTCCAATTTGTTATTTTACTGAAATAGCTTGGTGGAGGCTAGAGGCGGTGAATAATTTTGGAACGTTTGGGAAGCTTTTGGAGGCACAGACAGAATTTGCTGCAGCTGGGAGGGGTATTAGGGGGATTAGTACTGGTGTGTGTCGGGTGTTTTTTAGTGCATTAGGAGAAGCTTTGCAGAAACTGTGCCAAAACACACTGGTTTGGGGTTTAGTTTTCTGTGCAGAGGTCTGTTGCTACTTTTCAGTGTTTTAAATGTATCATTTATTCATGTGCTTTTTTCAAGTATTGTAGAGAAACTCATTTATTCTCATTTGGACTATCTGTAACGCGGGCAAATAATATAAGATTTCACAATTATGTATTAGACTTAAAATTTTCAGAGCTCTGTGACAAATCACTGTCTACTAGGCGGTAAAGTGAATTTTCCTCTCCCCCTCCATTTACGGTATTTCAATTAATGTTTCTAGAGTCAAAATACCATTGCTCAAACCTACTTTGTAGTCTACATCTTTCATTACAGTGATTAACTTCAGGGAAGCCTGCACAGTGTCACTCATGTAGGTAACCAGCTGGTGATTTTCTCACAAAGATTATTTATTTTTTTCTTTTTTTAAAAAAAAAAGGTTTTCTGTCTCATTTTTTAAATAAGCTGAGCATAAGACTTTTAGTAGTAATTTCGAAGCTATAAAAAGAACAGTTGGGGTTCATCTGCAGGTCAGATGGCTAAAGGCCAGACTTTTAAATTTAAGGTTAGTGAAGAAGCAAACTGAAACCTGGGTGGAGAAACGGTTGCTTCGTGCACCCAGTCTTCTCCTGTTAATCAAGAAAGGTGGGTGGTGGTATGAAGAAATAAATACACTCAGTTCCCCTACAAAACTCTTGGTCATGACCACATGTATCACCTATGTCCTCGTATGCCCAGGAAATCACTTCCTTGTCCTCTGTGCAAGAGGAAGCAGGATTTCAGGGAACTCATCACTTATCTTATGGAATTTTACTAACAGCAAGTACAGTTGTACTTCACAACAGCTCTTGCAGGCTCTGTATTTCCTTGTTCCTGTATTTCAGTCTTCCAGGTATGTCATAGCTGTAACTGAACTACGACAACTGTTGTATAGTTTGTTGGAGGCTTTCTTTTTCCTCCTTTTATTACTAGCAGTTAAATAACTGACTGTATGGTAACACTGCATTTAAAAATAGCAGAGACGATATCTTGGGGACTGTTGAATGATTTATAGTGTGTGATTTATAGTTCATATTGGACAATTACAAACTTTAATTTATTTATTTAATATATTCTCTATCTATTTTCTTCATTTAGATGGGGAAGAAGTGCCCGGAGTGCCACAGTGATGTGAAGAAGCAGCGGTTAATCCAAGTTTTCTTCTGGTCATAATCTCACCGACAGACTTTATATCAGCAGAAGGAAAACACTGCACTCTCGTTCTCAACCTGAACAGAAGCAGGGTCTTTCCAAATTCTCTGCTCCTTGGCTCTGGGTTATGTGCTGTGCACCAACACGTATTGTTCCTTCCTACAAAGGTGATCAAGTCTGAAAGGTCTCTCTCCTTCACTGCTGGCAGGAGACACTGTAGAGCATTGTCCTCTGTTGGAACTAAGAAGGTTAATTTCTTAATTCTATTAGCCTGCAAATTCTACTGTGGCCAATCTTAGGCCCTAATTTTATATCCTGGAGGTGGCTGTAATTCTTGGGCCCTTCAGGTAATACCAGATCCTGGAAAAACCTTGGGAATAGTACTGGAGAGGAACTGAGCTGGCTAAATAAGGAGGGCTAGACTACCCATCCTCACCACGCTGGTATTCCTGGAAGAAGTGATTCACATTCACTGTTTGGTGTTTGGCAGCACCAGAAGATACTGAAAGGATGACTTTTTCAAAGCAAATTCCAGTGGTTGGATAGTGAGCAGAAACATTCCCTTGCATTTGCTCTGCACCTCAAAGCCCAATTCCTTCCATCATGCTGGGAGTTTTTGGAAACATGCCACTAATGAGGCTTTATTCTCTCCTCAGTGCTGATATTTCCATTGTGTCTGTGTTATCTGATCTTTATATTCCAAGAAGAAAAAGGAACTAATTGATTTAAAACTTTAAATCATGTTACATGGGTTTAAAAAAAAAAAAATTCCTTAGTACTTCCACTCTCTGTGAGTAGTGGATGTCAGTGATTAACCTGAAAAGCTGTATCAATTTTAAATCTTCAGTAGCTGTTATAAATAAAACCGTTTTGTACTTAACAAAAACTTGGGTTTTGTTAGATTTTTAAAAAATAGTAATAAATTACCAGATATCAAAACATTGGGTATTAAGTGCAAGTTGTCCTGGTAGGAATAAGTGGAGAGGTTTATACTATGGGATTTTTGACACTTGAATGTTTTTGTTTGACAAAAATGAGCAAAGGATTGTATTCTCACTTGCTAATCGGTTTTGGGGTTCCTGTGATGACAGAGACACTTCATATAGCATGTGTCTTCAGAATTTTTGGGGAGAATGTTTTTCTTTAATAATTTTAGGGCTGTTTTTTCCCCTCAGCCTGTAGGTGGATTTCCTATCAATTAAATTTTGGAAAGTTTTCTGTTAATGATTGATAAGTCAAAATGGAAAAGTAAGCTGCATTTTAACAAAAATTCCAAAGGTTCTTATTTCTCCTGGTTATAGAATTCAAAAAAGATGATGTCACTTCAAATCTCATTGTTGCTGGGATATTTGTCCTTATCGAGAAACATCTTTTTTCAGGTTGGAAGCCACTTAACATAGAAATAACCTGGTGTGTGTGTGTGATGCTGAGACTTGTGCTTTAAAATGTCAAATAACACACGTGTGTTCAAGCCAGGGTTTGCTGCAGTCAGACTATCAGAAGAACAAGAAAATCAGCATTCTTAAATAGCAGTGAGACAGGAACTTTCCATAATTCATTAACTAATGATTGGAAATAACGAAGATTTAGACAGGTAATTTAGAAGGTAATTTGGGGCTTGCATATATTCTGACTTTTAAATCAGTGAATGAATTTCGTTTTCTATCCCCGTAATGTATTCAGTGCCCTACAGATAGGGGATTAGATTCTGCAAACAAGAATAAACAATGCAGAGAAAGCCCTAGATACTTGAAATGTAAGTAGGAAAACATACAGAAAAATGCATGTATGTATACATGTGGTGTAAAAAGGAATAGAAAAAGATTTGGAACGATGGTGTCAAGAAGGCAGTAGTGTTAAGCTCCCATCCTTCAAAAGGGCTCTGACTTTTGTAGCCTGGTGATTGCATTGTGTCTAATGATGGAAAAACTGCATTTTTTCAGACTGAAATTGTCCCAGGAACAAGGTAGACAGCTTTGTTCCCCCAGGAAAAAAATCCAACTCTGGACCTGAAACGTGCTTAATTTTATTTGTTGGACAAGGGTTTTTTTGTTGAGACTGTTCCTTCACAAGTCATGCCCTGAGCTGCCTTTATCAATTTTGAATTATTAATCTTTATGACTCATCTTTATCATTCATTCTCTTTTGCTTTTTTAACAAGTATAGCAATAACGATTGCATTACAGAAGTTTGAAAAAAAAAATAATAATAAAGAGGGTGTTCTTGGGGGAAGCAGATCAGGTCAGTGTTTTGCAGTTGGCAGCTTTGGGGTGATCTGATTTCTTTACATGGGGTAAAACCTCACGGCTGCTTCTTTCAGACACTCTTTTTGAGTTCTCAGTGTATTTTCTCAGGCTGGGCAAGCAGTGGAAGGGGAGGTCTAAGAGCTGAGTGAACAGAAAAATGTTATTTAGTGATAAAATGAGGAGGAGCTCTCTCTGGGAGAGCTGCAGCGTTGTGCTTGTGCCACTGGGGGGAAACCACAGCACGGGACATGAGCTTTGAACGTCTTCAGAGAGGGGGTGAAATGATGGGTTCGTTTTGGTTTGTCTGATAGAAATTATCTCCTATGGACTGCAAATATCCAGCAAGACTAAATGAAATATTTAAAAGGTTTAGTTCCGGAGACTGTTCCCACCTGGGAATTCTCTGTTATTGGTGAGATGGGGCAGAGGAATTATGTCAAAAATATCTCAGTGTCTTCAAGAGATTCACCCGTTCCTTCTTTTCAGCAGATAGATTGTCTTTACTGTTATGTGCCTTCACCAGTGTCCCCATCAGTGAGTCTGCGGTTTGCAGGTGGAATTGATTTGGAACCAGTCTGGTCTTGTTGCTGCTTTCTGGTGTGGTGGGATTGCCCTGCAGAGGGTCTGCAAGTCTCCCTCCTGTCAGCATCTCTCGGGCAGAGCAGATGGATGCTCACACTTGTACTGGTGGTGATGGGAGACCATCCAGCTGGCAGGAGATTGTCCTTGTCTGTGGCCTGTCTGCTCATCACCTGGTATTAATTTTGATAATGAACAGAATTTAACAATCCTGTCATTCCTGACCTGTCTTGGAGAGGTTTGCTGAAAAATTATTATCAATTAAGGAAAAAAAAAAAAAAGTGGGGCAAACTGCTGCAACCCTGACTGGTGATGAGCAAAGAGTGTCTTATGGGGTATTGTCCTTCACTGAGATTAATGTAAACCCAAAGGAACTCCTCTTGTGGGAGACCACAACTCTGAAGGTAGGTCTCAAGGTCTCTACTCTCATAGATCGCTTGCCATTACTAAATAGCAACCTGTTACCTTGGAGGAGAGTGTCTACGGTGGGGTTTCCAGGACATCCTTCCCTGGTTTATGACAGATGCCCAGCAGGGATGTTATCTGACCTGTGATCAGACCTCGGGCACTTCCCGTTCTCAGCTCCCCAACCTCCACCTCGGGTGTTGACTGCGCATTCCCCGTGGCAGGTTGCTCAAGAACCGCTTCTTGCAAAGGACTGTGCTCACACATTTCCACCCCTCGTCTTCCAAAGAAATATTTGGGGGCCCGTGTGTCGCCGAATCTTTCCTGATGTTGGTGTGGTCCTTCTAAATGTGTTTAGAGAGCTGCTTCCTCCCACCCCGGCCCCAGCAATGAAGCTGCTTCCAATGAAACCTTGAAGAAGAGGGTCTCCAGGAACCAGCTGTCAAATAGAGATCTTTTGTCATCTTGAAAGTAGTTGGATTTACAAGAAGGAGGGTCAGAATATTATTTACGAAGACCAGAAAGTGAAAACAGGAATTGTTTCAGAAAAATCTATGTTGCTATAAGTGTTAAGAGGAACTGATCCAAACTACTGAGTGCTCAGAGAGGGAAATCTACCATGGACACTCCTTGCTGATTTTGGGAAGCAAATGACACATGAGTTACAGATCAAGAAGGAAGTAGATAGTAATCTCTTTATTGCTCCTGCCTTGCAGTGCTATGACTATACCTGGAATATTGTCTCTGATTTTTAGTGGTGTGTCACTGAAAACATTTTTCCCATTGTTTTTCCCAAATAAAGCTGAATAGGCTTGGGAAAGGGTCCAAAAATAACAAAGCGACTGTTCTATCAGGAAAGAGATGAGCTGTGTCTTTGCTTGGAGAAGTGGCTGCTGGCAGAGAGGGAGGAATTCCTTTGCTTTTCAGATTTCACTCTACATATTAGTGAGAAATCTGACTTTTTTTGCAAGAGTGGTTTTGAAAAGCAGCGCTGCTGGGCACGCCGAAGCCCCTGGAAGTGTGAAATGATGCTCTGTGTGGGGAAGTGGAATCAGAGCCATGAGAATATGATGCTGAATTCCTGTTCTAAGCTACATCTGCAGGTCAGAATGTCAGTAATGAGTCAAATTGTTGCTTTGCAGTGATCAGGCAGTGACCCCGTAAACCCACTCTGGGAGCTTCGTTGGGCAAGTGAAGTAACAGAGAGAAAAAGATTAATTCAAGTTCATTAGACTCGTACCTCCCTAAAAGCAGGAGGTTGCCTGGGGAAGCCCTTTCTGGCATTTCACTCTATTAATCTGGCAAATGTTGTTGTTGTTGTTAAATGGAGAATGGAAAGAATTGATGGTTCCGCATTGAGGCGTGGAGAGGAGCCGTGTCCTTGGAGGTCCCTGGTTGCCTCCATCCCAGCATTATGGGGAGGAGGGCACAGGGACTGCCAAGAGGTGCCATCTGGGATGTGCACCCATCCATTCATCTCCATCCATTAACAGCTGTAACCAGAGGTTCTTCAGTGGTTTTTCTTTCAGTTTTAGCAGAATGCTGGGGGACACGTGGAAGGAATGAAGCCCTTCAGATTCCTTTTGAGTAATCCTTTTACAAACATCGATGCGTGACTGTTCATCATTTCAGCCATCTCACAAGTTTGCAAAAGCCTAGATGACCTGTTGCTTCTTCTCGGAAAAATCCAGATGTGTCAGCAAGAGGGGCTGATAACAACAGCCTGAGTACCATCTGAAATCTGTGGTATGAAAACTGAGATCAGGTTTCTGCCCGAAATGGAGACGCGCTGCTGGGGCTGCTCTGAAATGCCTCCAGCTGGGTAAGCTGCAGTGCGGGGCTTCATGCCTGACCCAAACTAATGGTGAGGTTCCACCCAACAGAAATATCCTCCAGAGGATGTGCCTCAGTCCCAGGGGGAGTGGTGGGAGGTTAATTGATAGATTTAATTACTGAGATGACGCATACTGAGGAAGCAAAATCCCGGTAATCCTTTGCTCGGAGATTATGTCAAAAGGTGTTACAAATCATCAGGATTACTTTGGGGAACCACAAGTGACTGAGATAAACCAGCAGTAGAATTAAAATCCATTTTAGAGTGGCCTGTGAATATCAGCCCATCATCTGTTTGGTGTAAAGTGCAATTAAACATGGTTCAGCTCCATTTACTCAGCAGCCTCTTGGACTGAAACACTGAGCCCTTTTGACTCCAGCTTTTTCTTCCCATGATGGGTAGAAACTGATCTTACTCCAAGGAGCTTTGAATTTCTTCTGATCATCGGGTTTTAGTGTTCGTTCTGGGCAGCAGAAAACCAGGTTTAGCTTTCTTTGTAAACTGTATGTTTAGCTCTTGTAGGTTTGATCTTCAACAGTGTTAAGAATAAAGTCCAAGAGATTCACCACCTGCAGATGCAGTGACTGGCAGTCGGAGGCGAGGGGCTTATTCTGGTGCTGCAGAAGGCAAATGCTCACGTGTTAATCCTCTGTTGTGATATGAAAAATGATTTGGCTGCTGGAGGAGGATTGCTGGAGGACCGGAGGACCTCCCAGGTCCTCTCACCATCTCCTTCATGTCTCCAGAGACTTCGCATTTGCTTTCTGAGCGTACGATCTGGTTTTGACTATCCACAAATGTCTGTTCAGGGAGTCTCTTTGAGAAGGAGATGTTGCCACCTCCTTTGGGGAGGCTGTTGGGGATGAGCTCTCCCTTCCCCCTTCCCCAACCATACGTGCCCGTACACCTCCCCTAGGTACAGAACACACCATCTCCTAATTTGCCGCATCTTTCTCCATTGCAAGGAGGCTCTACAGGACTGGGGTTCAGACCTATGGCTCCATCATGCGTGTAACAACTCTTAAAAAATGGAAAGAGCGAGCAAGGCTTTGCCAGCTGATAGTTGTTATCCCCATTTTCCAGGTGGTGGGTGCTGGGTGGTGGTGCTCTGCTGGTAATAAAACCTACCAAGTGGTTGTTTTCCTAGTCACAAATTTGCTATTCCTGCTGTTCCACGTGCCAAGCCAGGGATGACAGAGCCCTGCCTGAGGCGAGGAGGTGGCTGGGGGTCCTGGGAGCCATGGGATGTGCTGGTGGGAGAGGCCACGAGGAGCTTGTGACCCAGGAAGCGGTGGGATTTGTGTGATGGGCAGTGGTGAAGATCACAGCACGCTCTCTTACCCTTTTCTCAGATGAAAGTGGCAAATTGTGAGAATAACCCATCAGTTTCCCAGCTGAGTGCTCTGTGTGTTTGTGATTTGTATGTAGGTGTGTTTTCTTCTCTTCCATTGATTGAAAAGTTTAAAAATGAGGGGGGAAAAAAAGCTAAACTGTTTTCTCAGCTAGCTCTTTGAAATTGGTTGCAGCTTCCCTCTTCCTCTCTGCCTTGTGGCACCATTCCTGGGAGGAGAGAGACGGTGCCTGGCAGGAACTGAGAAGGCAGGTTTTCAGGTAGGCAGCATGCTCTGCCCTTCACGCTAAGGAGCATTTCTGCTTTTACACCAAACAGCAGGTAAATTCTCTGCTTTTCCTCCTCCCCCCTGTGTTTGTGGTACGAGGGGACCAGAGCAGGTGACCTGGAGCAGAGGGGACAGCCAGCATTTCCCTTCCCAGCACATCAAGCCCTGGGATTTTCCTTTCTTCAGAGGGAATGGGGTGGGATGGGGCAGAAGGACAAAGTACACGAGTGGGATTTATTTAAGCCCCAGAGCGAGCAGGTGCCAGTAACTGCCCTCCCGTGTGTCTCTGCTGAGCAGCGTCCCCTGGAGCCACCTTCACTTAACCCTGAAACCCTTGGGTTCCAAGAACTTATGGAAAGTGTCACCTGTGGGATATTTAAATGCCCCCCTCCTCAGCTGCTGGATGTTCTACCACCAAAGGTAACTCTAAACTCTTTTATTGCTGGGGTTGGAGTTGGTGTCATCCCTCGGTGCTCCCGAAAGGGGAAAGTTGAAGCTCGGGGCTGGCTTCAAGAACGCGTTGCCTGACCATGAAAAATCTGGGCTGTTTTAGCAGGGTTTGTGCCCTCATAGTGTGTGGGGGGCAGGACGGGGTCCCTGGGAAGAACAGGGGGTCACTTGCCCTTCTCAGCACCACCCCCCCGGTGCCGGTTTCGGTGCTGACAGCCATGGGGGCTGTGTCTGGGGCCAATCCTTGCCCCCAAGAGCGAGAGGAGAATGCTGATGGGGGAAGTTATTTATGGGTTCCAGCCCAGAAACAACGTGTTCACAGGGGACTTTCCCTGCCCGTGAAAAAAAAAATAAAAATAATAATCCTCACCGAATCACTATAAAACTTGCGGGTTTGCAAATCCTACCTGCCTCCTCCCTCGGTGCAGGTAAACGCACGGAGAGCCCGCAGAGCTCCGCTTCTGTGCGAAAGGGGGAGCGAAAGCAACGGCGAGCGCCGGGGCTGCGGGGCCGGGCGGGCAAACGGCGCCGGTGCCCGGCGGTGCGGGGAACCCGGGAGAAGAGCGTGAGGGGGCCGGGCGGGCCGGGATCCCGCTGGTCGCTTGCGCAAGAGGGGTCTTTCCCAGGGACCGGGGCTATAAAGGTGCTCGCCCGGCGAGGGGGAGCGGCGTGGCGAGGTGCGGTGAGGAGCGGGGGTGCCCCAGGGGAGGGGATGGGGAGGGAGGGAAGGAAGGGATGGGAAGGGAAGGGAAGGGAAGGGAGCCCTCGGCTGCTTTCCCCGCCACCTCACCCGTTTCTGCTCCCTCCTTGGCTGCTGCTGTGGGTCCCACCCGCTCCGGGGTTGGGGGGGATTTTTTTTTTTCCTTTTCCGAGCGCTTACGCACGTCGGGGCGATGAGTGCGTCAGGAGGAGCCCGGTCTCAGCCTTCCACCGGCGAACGGGTTCTCCGCCGTGTTATAAGACTCTCTTCTGTCCCCGGGCTGGGGACAACCGGCATCTCCCCGGGAGAAAGCAGAGGAGAGAACTCAAGCTTTTCCCAAGTCCTTACCCGTCTCTTTTTCTCTCTTTCTGCTTTAAAGCTGGACGGCCGGATCGGCGCTGCTGCTACAGAGAGGAGCTCCATCCTCGGAGCCACCCCCAGCCTCTGAGGAACCCGCCGTGTCCCCCCCAGGTTTCCGATCCCGACGCTCGGAAGCCCTCGGTGCTATGTTACCCTCCCACCTGCCGAATTTAAGGCATCCATCCAAGGTAAGGTACCGTCTGCTCTGAAGGTTGGGGGCACGTGCTTTGAAAGGGAAAGGGAGGATAAATAAGACTCTGGGATTCTCTGCTCTTAGACAGAATAGCAAAAGGTTTGCATTGGGTTACCAAAAAAAAATAATATTAAGAGTTCCTATGGAGCACCCCTGTATTTGCAAGTTTGGGAAACTCACCTCCTGCTTCTTCACCTGCAAAGGGTTCACCCCAAATGGTGAGGAACCAAGTGGGCTGCAAAGAGGAGGAGAATGTGCTGGAGCTGCTTTAAGTATAGAAAGAGGGAGATGAGGTTGTGAGGACACCACAAAATGGGTTTGAGAAACATTTGGGAAGGATTCTTTGCCACCTGGGATGGCAAGCAGAGGGGCAATGGGGTGGCACGTGGGGGACAGTGGCTGGTCCCTGGGACTGGGTAGAGCATGAGATGGGAGAATAATTTATTACATCTACAAGAAGAATGAATTCTGCAACACAGCAGAATTTCATAGAACCACGGGATGGTTTGGGTTGGAAAGGACTTTATAGATCATGGAATGCCAACCCCCTGCCCTGGGACATCTCCCACTAGAGCAGGTTGCCCAAAGCCCCCCTCCAGCCCGGCCATCGCTCTGCCTCCTCGAGAGGCCGGGCTGAAGGGTTCCTTGTGCTCTCTTTGCTGCAGTGGATGTTTGCTCCTCTCCTCCTCCTCCTGGCTGAGCTGGGCTGCAGCGCCCAACCCACTTACCAATGGAAGGATCCTGTGACCAACAAGAAGCTCACGTGCCAGCAGTGCCCGCCGGGGACCTTCGTGGCCCAACACTGCACCGGGGACAGCCAGACGGTGTGTGCTCCCTGCCCGGATCTGCACTACACTCAGTACTGGAACTACCTGGAGAAGTGCCGGTACTGTAACGTCATCTGTGGGGAGAAGCAGGTGGAGGTGCAGCCGTGCAATGCCACCCACAACCGCGTCTGTCACTGCCAGGAGGGCTACTACTCGGAGATGGAGTTCTGCATCAAGCACTCCGACTGCCCGCTGGGCTTCGGCGTAGAGAAACTGGGTAAGTCCCCCAGCCCAGTGGCTCCAGCAGCAGCGTGTGTGTGTCTGTCTGTGTCTGTGTGTGTGTGTCTGTCTGTGTGTGTGTGTGTGTGTGTCTGTGTGTGTGTGTGTGTGTGTGCCCTCGAGGCTCTTGTCACGTCCTGAAATCTCTGCTGGAGCTCAAAATTAAGGAGAAACAGAGCGGCCTGTGCTTGCCCATAGCCTGACCTACTGCTTTTTTGCTCACTAGGACAGTGCTCTCCATGCTGACGTGTGAAACTGTTCCTGGCTTCTTTTCCAAGGAATGCTTTGTTTTTTGTTTTTTTCCCCCCCCTCTCTCGCTTTCACTTTGAAAACCTTTGAAATCCCCTCTCGTGGATGGGAGGGGGTGATCCTGGTTACCTGCTTCACCTGCCACCAACTGGCAGAGCTGGGCTGTGATTCACCCATCCCCAGAGCAGCAGCTCATCCTGCCGGGGTTTTCGGCAGGTGGAAAGGTCCAAGTGGCTCCTACTCCTCCGTCAGCTCCCTTCTGCTCCCTGGCAGGTCGCCAGGGAGCTGGGAATGTTAATTATTTGGCCTGAAAAAGGCTAGTAATGATGCAAGGGCAGGGCTGGTGAATGTGTGTAGCTCTAGGGCTGGGTTTTGTGGTTTTTATTGAGCAATTTTGAACGGCTGTATTTAAAAACTTGAAATGGATACGTGGAGAGGTTCCAAAACCATAAAATCAGCCCAGTTTTGATTCGTGTCAGGGGGAGATTTACAAGTGGATGACTCGGTCCCCTGGTGAGATGTAAGTCACGAGAGATGTTAGGAGGGTTATTTTTCTGCTATTTCCCCAGCACAAATCTGCCTTCTCCCTTGGTTACCCCCATTTGTGTGTGTGCACACACTTTCTAAAAATACAAGTTGCCCACGTGTGTGTCTCCCCCTCACTCTCCCCTGAATCACTGAGGACTGAGCTCTGTCTGGAAACCACAGCTGGGTATAATAAAACAGCTTTATCTTGCTCTGTGCTTTGAAGTGTGGAGGCTTTTGAAGTCGTTCCACGTGCAGCAGAGGGGAGCTCCAGGCTCCCAGCCCAGAGGAGAAATACCTGTTGCTTTCAGCTGATGCTTATGGTTGAGGTTTGGGGTTTAATTTCTCTCTAGGATGTGACATAACCGTTACAAAATGCAGTAACGTGGCAAAAGGTGAACCAGGTGTCCAGGCAACGCAGGGAAGCCCTTTGAAAAGCAACATCAAATTTGGCTGGAGGGTTGGCTGTAGGACGGAGGAGCCACGCCAGCAAGTGGGGGTGTTTGAGGAGAAGCTTATTTTTTGTCATTGTTTTATATTTTTTTACAATATGGCTTCTTGCATGGGCAATGATGGCGCCCCAGCCCAGGTCTGAACCAGAAAGGATCAAGAGGGTGGGCAGAGCCCGGGGTGTGTGAGAGCTTGTGTGTGGATGGGGACAATGGGGACCTCGTCACTGTGGAGTGGTGGCTGTGGGGCTGTGGACAAACCTCTCGTGTTGGTTGGGTGCTTTGAACCCTGTGCTGGTTCCTCTGGGGACATGAGCTCCTTGTGGTTTTCCCATTTGCAAATGGTGACTCAGGTGTTGGGGTCCCGCTGGGCTGGCTGGGACATGTCCTCGTAGAGACAAAGCGGTGGCCTTAAAAGTGGGTTGTGACAAGGTAGAAACCTTGTCCTTGATGAGATGGAGGAGGAGGAGATGAAAAAGAGCGTGAAATTTGCTGCCATCGGGGTCGTTCCCTCTTCTCACAGAGAAGGTGCAGGACACCCTGATGCAACCTCACTTGTGTGACCCTGTCCCTGTGAAGCAGCGGCGGGTCTGGCCCGGAGCCTGGGTGGGAAACGGCAGCGCTGCAGAAGCGAGTGGAGCTTTCACCTTCTCAGCCACTTTTACTTTCACTTGGCCAGGAGCCTCCTGACTCTGCTGTGAATCAAAGGGCTGATTTGGCACTCCCGTTGTCCCAGCTGATATCTCCTGCCCAGGAGGTGGCTCTTTTCAGCAGCAGATGAGATCTCCTCCTGTGTCTGGAGGCTGGTGACTGTTCATCAGCAGCTCAAATGGAGCCTGGCACTCTTTGCCAACCTCAGCCACAGCTTCTGCCCCTGCTCCCTTGCCAGCTTGTCACCCCAATTTGATGGTCCCCTTGCCCCCCCACGTGCAGGTACCCCCTTCGAGGACACTCAGTGCGTCGCCTGCCCCCATGGCTACTTCTCTTCCTCCGTCTCCAGCACCAAGCCGTGCCAGCAGCACCAGGACTGCAAGCAGCAGGGAAAGGTGACCAACGTGCAGGGAAACCAGTACCACGACACCCTCTGCACCACCTGTGGACTGGGGAGAAGCAACAGCAGCATGCAGGGACTAGGTGAGTTGTGGGCAGAGGAGGAGGGTTGCTGGGACCATGGTGCTACCAGGGCGAGAGCGAACTTTCCGGTGACTTTTTCCTATTTAGATGCAAAATGAGGTGAAATAGCTGGAAACGATACGGAGTGCTCCATAATTAATAGTAATTATGGATAAAATATAAACTGGCTGCTTTCCTCCCCATCCAGGGTCAGTCATGTAGGGCAGGGAGAGATGCAGGGCTTAAGAAATGGTCACTGCTCAGCCAAAGCCCATGCAGGCTCCTTGCTCAGCAAGTCAAATCCTGCTGATTCTTACCAGGGACTGGGATAACTGGGGATGTTGGGACACGAGGACAGTTCTGGCTGTAACTGATAACTGGCAGTGATACCCGATGTCTGGCGGTCATGTGAAGGTTCCTGGTGTCTCTCCTGGGCTTTCAGCCCATTTATCAGGAAGCTTTTATTGAAGCCGCAACCTCGTCTTGTGGAGGTTGGATGGAGCAGAGTCCAAAGTCTGTTGGAGGCTCAACGTAAGGTGTATTTTGACCTGAAAAAGTAGAGCCACGGTGTCAATTGTGTCATCATGATGGTGTAAACACAGCACTGAGCCTCGGTAGAGGCTGAAGGTTGGGCTGGAGCTGCCAGCAGGCAACAGATAGGGCAAAGGAGTCAGGGAGAGCGATGGGCTGGCTCTGGGGTGCCTTGTAACATCACCCCAAAAGGTCAGGGGATGAGAAAGGAACTGAAAAGCATCTCAGGGGCCTGATGTCAGCTGAGGTGAAGCAGGCAGCCGTTTCGAAACACCTGCTCTACCCTGAGCATCCAGCCAAAATACACAGGGGACAAAACCAGTGGTACTGGTCTTGGAGATAGTGCACCTCACTCCTGGACTTCATAAAAAATAAAAATCCATTACAGACCCATAGAACAGCCTAGGCTGAAAAAGACTGTGAAAGTTCATTGGTCCAACCTTTGATGGGAAAAGGAGGCTGGATGAAATTGTCCAGCCACGTCCTGAAAACTTCTAGTGATGGGGACTCCGTTGCATCCCCGGGGACGTGGTCTCAGTGATTGACTCTTCTCACCGTAGAAAAATTACTTTCTTCCATCGAGATAAAGCTTGAGCCTCAACAAGAGCTTCTCCTCTGTGATGATGAAGCAAGGGAAGGCGGTTCCCCCCAGCAGCGTGCGAGAGGAGATCTTGCCTTTCCATCCTCTCCTGGCATGGCCAATGCAGGGCATATCTGCTTACGAAGCCTGACTCACACCAGGAGCTCCCTGCCAGGAGCATGATCCTGCTGGAGAGGAGATAGAAAGCTCTGTCATCAGTGGGACGCAGTCCCAGGGAGGAGGAGGATGGTCAGGTGAAGGCTGCGTCAGCAGCACGTGCGCTGCCGCTCATTAGGCAACAGCCCCCGTGGCCAGACTGGCCTTTGTGCTATTTATAGAGCGAGAGGAGACCCATGAGCAATGGGAACCGAGGGGTATTTTTAACTCTGGTTAATCATGATTTCACTCGGGAGGCGTGTGGGCACTTGCCTCCCTCCCGGCTACAATGGCAATTGCAGGAGCAATTCAATATAAACCCTGAGTCTGCAGAAGAGGCAGAGTCTGGGCAGAGGAGCCCAACCCACCCCATTATAATCAGTGAAACCGTTCCCAGTTTTACGATGGCATGAAACCGGGCCGGTCTGTCCCTGACTGAGTACTCGTTTGGCCTTCATCTCTTGAAAATTCTTTGTGATTTCATTCCTTACGCTGGGCACACTCCAGCACGGATAGACCGTGTCTGTCCAAAAGCTCTGATCTGGGCTGTGCCTGGAGCTTGTCCTGTCCCAAGATGTGAAAATCTGCATGGGGAAAGAGAAACTTTCAGCAAAAATAACATGCGTAAATGCTCACTGTGATTACTTCACTTTTTGTGGACTTTCCCTCTTCCCATATTCCCCAGCAGGGAGGAGGGTGGAAAAGGTATATTTACTTTTTTCAAAATTACAGGAACTTTTACACATTGTTTTCTAACTGCCCTGTACAGGAAGGGTCATTGCTGGGAAATCCAGCCTGTGGGGAGGGCTGGATCAGCCTTCCAGAGCAGTTAGCTGGCAGAGATGGACCCCAGCCAGTTAAGGATACCGTGTTCGGGGCTTTCCTCCTCCTCCTTCCTTCCAACCTCATTTTTTCCACTTGCAAAACGTTTATTCTGACCTGCTTGTTCCACCACACACCTGCCAGCAGAACCTGTGTGCGTGGGCAGAGCTGGGCAGGGGGCCCACAGCTCCTGTTCACGGATGTATTTAGCTCCACATGGGAGCTAAAATACCCTCCCAAATCTGGAAGGTGGCCTGTGAGTGGCAGGTTTCCCATCAGGGCTCACAGGGTGGGACCCCTGGTCAGAGCTGCAGCTGGAGAGCAGCACCCAGGTGAGAACAATGTCATAGAATCATAGAAGAGTTTGTGTTGGAAGGGACTTTTAAAGGTCATGTAGTCCAACCTCCCCTGAAAGGATCAGGGACACCATCCCAACCTGCTGGAGGGAAGGGATGCCATCCAGAGGGACCTGGACAGGCTTGAGAGGTGGGCCTGTGTGAACTTCATGAAGTTCTACAAGGCCAGGTGCAAGGACCTGCACCTGGGTCACTACAATCCCAAGCACAAACCCAGTCTGGGCAGAGAATGGATTGAGAGCAGCCCTGAGGAGAAGGACTTGGGGGTGTTTGTTGATGAGAAGCTCAACAGGACCCAGGAATGTGTGCTGGCAGCCTGGAAGGTCCCCTGCATCTTGGGCTGCCTCCCCAGCAGCCTGGCCAGCAGGGTGAGGGGGGGGATTCTGCCCCTGTGCTCCACTCTGGGGAGACCCCATCTGGAGTTCTGCCTCCAGCTCTGGGATCCCCAGCATAAGAAAGACATGGACGTTGTCTAGTAGAAGGTGTCTCTGCCCATGGCAGGGGTTTTAGAACTAGATGGTCCTTAAGGTCCCTTCCAACCTAAACCATTCTGTGACTTTATGAAGATCCAGTTGCTCAGAGCCCCATCCAACCTGGCCTTGAATGTTTCCAGGGATGGGGCATTCCTGGAATCTACCATCTCTTTGGGCAGATGTGTCATGGAGAAGCTCAGTAGGGCTGTAACCTGCTCTCCTGGTGTCCCACAGTCACCTTCCCTCTAACCTCCAGGTGGTTTTCTCCCACTAGCTCCAGGAGATGACGACTGTGAGCAAGCCATGATAGACTTTGTGGTGTACCAGAACATCCCCATCAGAAAGCTGAAGCGCCTGCAGCAAATCTTGGAGCGCTCCTCAAGGAAGCAGGTGCTGGAGAACAAGGCAGCCGTCCAGGAGAAGTTCAGAGCTTTCCTCATCCAACTCAAAGAGGGCCACTACGAGGTCACCAAGGAGCTGCTGGACGCGCTGCGAGCTGCCAAACTGCACTCCATCGAGGCGAAGGTCCGCGAGCGCTTCCTCCTGAACTGAGAACACGAACTGAACTTTTCGGGTGGTTTTTCTTTTGTGGCTTCATTAATTTATTAATCTTTCAAACCTAACTTGAAATGCAATGCAGAGATGAGCGATGGGTCAGAGTTAAACCGTCCTGTGGTAGGAACACCCTGTGGGTGTTTTCTCTTGCCCCCGGGACGGGATGCTGTGAGCTGTGGCATCCCTGTGCCCGCGGCTGGTGCAGCTCCTGGAGCTCCCCGAGTCCCAGCTGCTGATTTTCCAGAACTCAGCAAGGTTCATATTTTATCAGAAGAGAAACAACCAGCCAGGGTTTTTTGGTTTTTTTTTTTTTTTCTGGGGAAGAACCCAGCTCCCCTGTTTTAGGACAACTGTCTGGCTTTGTTTTAAGCTGTGTGCTTTTGATGTGGTGGGGGTTTTTTTGTAGTTATTCGACAGTATTTCCCACAGAGGATTCACTTGTGTTTGTTTATTGTGCTTTGTTTTGAGAAAGGAGTTTCCTGCTGAGAAATGCGTTGGGTGTAGGATGCCCCTCAAGTCACTGGTACAGCTGGCTTTGAATTGATTTCTAAACTACCTGTTTTGATACCGTGTGCGAGAGATGTTTTCTAAAGAAAGAAACCAACGAAATTATTTTATTATACAATTCTCTGTATATTTCCTGGTCTCATTTGGAGGAGAGAGGTGGTGGTGTGAGTCCCGGACCATCATCTTCTGACTCCACTTAACGCTTGTCCTTTTTTCACACGTGCTTCAACCCCACGATCTCACAACACCCACGTGACACAATGGCCACTGACACCAGCCTCCCTGAGCCACGAGGAGGCTGAACACGAGCGGGACGTGGCCTCTTTGCCTTGGGATTTGCCGCTGGTGAGGCCAGGGTGAAGCTCACATCTCTTGGGTCAACCCAAGCGTGTCACCCTGAGCCCCAGCCCTGTCCCCACACCCGACCGGACACTGTGGTGAGCAAAGAGATGCTTAGTCAGCCAAGAGCTGTGTCTCGGGGCAGTTGTGATGACTGCAGGCAGGTTGGGTTTTTTTTAAGCCTTGCAGATGTCACTTAGGGAAGTCAAGGAGGGTGACCCCCTCGGGCATTTTCGAGCCTGGAGCAATGATGACACAGAGTCTTTTTTATAGACACAGAGGTTTTTTAATAGCTCTTTTTTAGCTGAGTAATTGCCAGGAATAGTTTGTGGTTTGAAAGCGGAATATTTTTTCCCAGCTCGGAGCTGTTAGAAGCACTTTGAAACATGTGCTGTGTGGAAGTGCCCTCACACTTCCCCTGTGCGAGGACTTAACTGAGTACAAGAGGGGATTTTATCCTCCCTTTGCTGCCCACAGACTCATCCCAGGCTTTTCCTGCTGCAAGAAGTTGTTTAGCCGTGGTGGGCTGGGTGGATGAGGTTGGTCCTGGGGACAGCGGTTGCCTTTTCCCTGATCTGGAGCTCCAAATTCCCTGGATGTCTGCTCACCTCTGCCTGGCTCTGCAGACTTGCAGCTGGACACCCCAGACTTGCCACTGTCTCACCCTGGTTTTGGTCTCGGGGGATGAAGCAGTTCAGTGGGTCAATGTCAGGCAGGGACAGAGAAAAGCAAGTGGCTGAAAAGCAGCAGAGGGGACCCTGCGCTCGCACCTCTGCGCTGAGCCAGAACTGATCCTGGCCATCCCCTCGCAGCTTTGTCATGCCTGGCTTTGGAATCCCACAGAGGAGGTTGCAGAAGGGCCAAACCTCCCCTTTCCAGTGCTCAGTTATCTCCAGGTCTGTCCCCTGCCCTGCTGAGCTGTTATTCCAGCAGGATGCAGCTCAGTCCCCAAGCGTGACTTAGTCCGAGCGAAGCACTGATGGCGCCATCCAAGAGCATCTGGGGCAGGAGGTGAGGTGGGTTTCCATCAGAATTCTGTGAGAAATGAAATACTGCTGGAACGTGGTGCTTTTCCCCGAGGCAGAGGAGAAGGCAGGAGACCCAGGGCTGACAGGTTGAAGGCTCTGGGGCAGCTGGAGCCACTGGTGTTGGCTCCTCGTGAGATTCCTGTCCTGCTGCATCGCAGATAGTCCTGGCTTAGCCCTGAGGATTCGGTGTCCTTGTCTGAAGAAGAACAGGAATGGAACGTTGTTAGTGTAGGAACTGCCTCCTGGTCTTTTCCCACACCACCCTGGCCTCTTCTAATGTGTATTTATCATGAGAGTTGGGGGGAAGGACAGGAAATGAGAGTATTATTGGCAAGAAGCTGGTAATCATTGTCTCAGGTGATTTTTTTTCTGCAGGAAAGAGGTATATTTTTTGTGATAAAAGATGTCCTGAGATGGAAGGGTCAATGGAGCACTGTGGGTGAGCTTGGAGTCTTGATGCACCTCATGTTTTCCTTAGAGCTTGTTGCCCTTCTCACCAGCTGAGATGCCTTTCCTGCTGAATGCCAGCGCAGAGGAGGGGTGTTAGGTTGGGTGCTTTTTGGTTTAGGGGGTTTTATTTGACATCCTGGGTGCTCAGTCCCATCTGGACCTGAGTCTTTGGATCCTTTGTCCATTCTGATAAACGCAGCAGCTGCTTTTGCAGGCTTGGTCCCACCAGAGGTTTGCCAGAGCTCAGGTGCTGCCGCTGAGACTCCGAGGGGTCCAACACCCCTGGGTGCAGGTGGTGCAGGTGGTGCAGGCATGAGGAGAAGCCACATGGCTCCTTCCCGTCCTCTCCTGAGAAATCCTTTCCTTGCTGAGCCCCCGTGGCCCTCCGAGACCGTGTCTCACCCCTCCTGGGATGGGTGTCTGTCACCCGTGTGACAGTGGGGGCCTCAGATGGTTAAATGTCAGGGGATCACCCAGCCCGTGTCTGACAACCCCTGTGCTGCCGGGCTCCCCCAGACATCGACCAGTTCCACCAGGACAGAGGGTTTGGGGAAGGCAGGAGATGCTCTGAGGCACCCCAGCTCGGTGCTACCAGCAGGACTCGCTCTTCCAGGACACCTCGTGAGCACCCACGAGTTGTTCTCTCGCTCTGCTGGGGGGTCTTTGACCCGGTGGTGCTTCAGAGTGGGGTTGGGTTTTGGTGTCCCCTCCAAGCCGCGTCCCTCATGCTTAGTTGGAGTTTCTGCCCAGCAAAGGTTCTCCTCGTGTGGGCTCACAGATGTGACAGCGGGGGATCGTTCTGGTAAATATTGACCTTTCTAACAGCGTCCAAGCGCCCTGGAGTGCGAGTCCTGCTGGTTTTCCAGGAAACAAGCTTTACTGGAAAAGCCTTTTGGCACCCTCCACCCCCTTGCATGGACCAACCTCAGATTGATCACATGTTTAATTAATTGAGAAGGTGAAATAACTCAAGATGATAAAAGCCCCTTTAGGTTTCACTGAAGTTTCCAAAGCCTGGAGAGAGAAGAGGAAGGAGTTGGCAGCGCGAGCTTCTTCTTGGTAATTTAAATGACTCTTTTCCTCATAAGCTGTGACTGAGGACAAGATCACAGTAACATGAAATGTGGATGTAGCTGTCCCCTGGCAACGACTCAGGTATTTAGTGCACAACAGATGATTTTCCAAAACTCTATGAGACTACACCAAAAGCTCAAGCCCACGCTGTTCTGAGCCAGGCTTCCTTACCACCCTCTGCTGTTCAATGTTTACGACAGGGGACAAAAAAAACCCCAACTAAACCCCACAGAAAAACCACTAGTTTATTTAAAGTGCTGAGGCAGGGGTGCTGACCCTGCACCTCTCGCTGCAGCCAGGTGTGGCCGTGACTCAGGGTGGCCACAGGTCCTTACACCCACGAAACCACCGTCAGCAGGAGCCGACGTGCCCGTCAGGAGAGCGGTTTGGGCACGTTGTGCTTCTAACGCCCAGCGCCGCGGGGGGGAGAGCGGGGTTGGGTTCACCATTAACGTTTGTTGAAGGTGTCGGTGTGAGGTTTTTTCCTCGTGAGGTCACACGCAGCTGGCTTACGCCTCGACGTCACCAACGAGGAGAGTCAGGATCTTAGAAGAAACCCAGGAGGGGGTTTTTCCAGGTGCGTGGCGGGGACGTGACCAGTGCTGACTCGTAATCCTGCTTGTCCAGAGAGACTCCGGCCACCCTTGGCCCTGGGTTTACAACCCAGTCACGAGACAGGTAAATTCACTCTTTTACCTGTGCATTTCTCCACGCATTGGTTTTGCTGGAGGTGGTTCTTCACCCCCTCCCGTGTCGCTCAGCGGTTGAGGGTGGGCTGAGCCCTCCAGACATTGTGGGAGAGGACTCGGGGAGCGCCAACAGACACCCAACGTGTTTGAATTCGCCCATCGCTGTTCCGAGAGGCGCTGATTTTATCTCCCTTGGAAGCATGCATCTTTATTTCTTCTGATCGTAGTTTTTTTTCCTTCTGATTGTCATCCCCCATCTCACATGCCCAGGCTGTCCCTGCTGACACTTGTCCCTCACCATCACAGGTGTTATTTCTGCAGTGACCCCATGATGGGACCGAGCTCCTCCAGTGCAGGTGGAGAGTGCTGGGAAGCAGAGGTGAGACAGGGGAACTCGGCCATGTCCAAGAGCAGGAGCAGAGAGACAGCTGAAGTGTGCAGGGCAAGCCAACCCGTGCTCCGTTTGGGGCTACCTGAACTGGGGTGCTGGAGAGGACCCCGATACAGGTAAGGAAAGGGGTGCCATGATGCTCAGGACAAAGCCATTGCCACCACCCTCACCTGGTATGGCAGCACTGGGGATGCTGGACCCAGACCTGCTGTGATGCAGAACCAGCTTTCACTCACCCTGCTCTTATTCTACAACCCTCCTTTGCTGCAGGAGCCTTTCATACACACTGGGTTCTGTCTGAGCCTCCTGTGGCTTCCAGGGGGTGAAGTCTGGAAAGGAGCAGAAGTTGCAAAGCAGAGGAAGCACAGCTGACATCACCCGTCCCAGCCCACCCCAGTCACACACAGAGGAACTGAGAGGTGAGGACCAGGTGAGGAGAAGGACCAAGGTCATAACCACTGACCTGCGCCCGGCCAGAGCAAGTAAAACTGCCTCCCAATCACTTTCTTGTAATGAAATGGGAATTTTTGCCTCATGTCAAGCAAACCCAGAATCCGACTGATAAATCCTTTTAATGAAAATGTGAAGACCTCAATGAAAAACATGAATGAAAAGGAAACACTTTGGTTTTTCACTATTATTCCCAATAGAGCTGCTCAAACACTTGGCAGCCTCATGACCCCACAAGAGTTGCCAAAGGGTCCCCGTTTCAGAGCTGTGTCTCACCTTGGGGTGCAGTGAGGGCTGGGGGGGCCGCTCCCCCTGCCCCTTCCCTCGCTGCCCAGCTGCCTGCCCTGGTGCTCAAAGGCCCCTTCTTTTTTCCTTGTAAAATGTTATGAGCTTTCCAGGTTGCCCATTTTGAAAGTGTTCCAAGGTCTTTGCAGTAAGCAAGTGGCAAAAAAGCAAATTATTGCTGCCTCCACTGAGTGAGGTGAAAACAGGCCATAGGAGCTTCCATCCCGGACTCCCCAAGCACAGTCAGTTTTTTGGGAGTATTTAGTACCCAGACTTGCTCAGCCAGGGCTGTAGCACCGACTCAATAGTTAAAATGGGAGCTAAAGAAACATTAGCACGAAATTGGGATTTTTTTAACCTTGGATTGTTAAAATTTCTTAGGGTTTCAGAGCCCAACAGTGTAGTTTTCACTTATTTCCAGCGTTTGCTTCCAAGCAAGTGTTGGGTGGACAGTTGAGCTTTACAGAAAAGCTTGCTTTTGCCTTGAAAGGATGAAAAGGTCACTTACAGGAACTGATCCAGCAAAGGGTCACATACGAAGCACATTTTTTCAGTTTGTTCATCCATTATTTGGCTCCCCTGAATGTACTCCCAAGGTGTTTAGCCTATAACGCTCAGGTCTGGGTACTGCCTGCTCTTAGCTTGAATAAGAGCACAATACAATAGTAAATCTGATGGATGGCCTTTAGCTTACATCAGTTTTCTGGGAAAGATGATCAGGAAGTTTGGAATGACTACAGCCCTAATACCCTTACACAACACCCTCACTGTTCAGAACCACAAGCACTTCATGTGTTATTATTGGGGTCAACACAAAACAGTCTTCCCAAAATAACTGTTTGCTTACCCTTTAAAAAACAATGGCATTTTCCATCTTACACAATGTTTAGGGAGAGGGCTCCTGCAGTGCCATCGTGACTAAGCACCAGTGGAAATCAGAAACCTTGTGTTGCCACAGGGATGTGGGGCAGCATCAAGGGCCCGGTTGTGTGCTGTCCCTCGTCACCACTCCCCCAGCAGGAGCACCAGGCATCCGACCCACCAGGTGACAGCAGCATCCCATGCTCCCTCTGGGGCTTTCCCAGCTGCTCTGAAAATCCAGGAGCTCCAGCTGTGCCAGGACTTGGCTGTAAAAGAGAGAAGATGAGCTCGGGGAGGATGAGCGCTGGGTGGTCTGGGTGCTGCCAAGGCTCGGGCGTGTGAACTTAAGGGTGTTTTCAACTGCGAAGCACAAAGGACTAGATAAAGGTTTGGAGAGATCATCTCAGCTCCAGGCACCTGCTCCAAAGTGCTTGTTCAGCCTCAGTCAGACCATCCAGATCCCCTCATCCTGGTTTCTCTTTCTGTCTCTGTACTTCCCTCTGTGATCCTTGAGCGAGGTAGGTGATTTATCAGATTTCTCTCGCTCTTCCCAGAAATTAAAACAAAGGTTCTTTAGTTGGGAAACTTAGAAGATAAGAGCAGGAGTGTACATTCCCCACTTCGTGACCCTGAATCTGAAAGAGCAAATCAGCTCCGACAAAATCAAACCCAAGTTCTGCTTTCACTCAGGTTTGTGTGTCGCTCACGGCCACGATGTGGGACGGGAACAGCCTTCCCTGTCGTTCAGCACCTCTCCTCACAGAGGTCCCCTGCCCTTTCCTACCATAGTTGTGCTCCTGGGACATTTACGAGGTCTGTCACAGTCTGTGGTGTGGACTGTCCTGTGATCCTGCCTCTTCTCGTGGTGTGGGGGTGAGCTGGCAGGATTTCCGCCACATTGAGGATGTGGCTGCGTGGGATCAGTTGCTTTCTGTTCAGAATTGTCCTTCCCCCTTCCCCAGGTGGCTGCTGGGGTGGCCTTTGCTGCCACCGCTTCCCTCCCCAGGGAGAAGGTCTGGTGGTCTCCATCCCTGTAGGCACCATGTGTAATATCATGAAGGAATAAGCCTCGTTTGTGTCACATCTTTCCCCAGGGCAGGAGAACCCCTGGCGTCCTGCGGGTCCATTGTGAGACCAAGATACAGGGGGTGCCCATGGATCCCTTCAACTGTCACCATCCAAGGGGGCAGGCAGTGAGGAGATGCTATTTTTAATACCAGCTTCTGGGAACAGCAAATTCCTTATTCCTCTTTATGACTGTCTTAGAGAACACTTTTTGTTTGGGGGGGAGTGTAACTCAAAAAATTTGCTAAAAATCTACAGATGAGATGGCATCAGGTTATTAGATTTCTGAGAACAGGCAGAGGAAATCCTGGCTATGAATTGAATGGGAACAGGAGCACAAACAGGTTTCTGTTTCAGGAGAGCATTTAACGATACGCTTCATTTTACAGTGAGTTTAGTTAATCCTCAGAGAGGTGCTTATGGCACATACCGAGTGCCAGTCTTCAGGCTGCACTGGATCAGAGGCTGGAATTAGTTCCTCCAACCATTTTGCCTGAGATCCAGTCAGGACACTTCAAGTGAATGAAGCTTTTACTAAATAACTCTGTCCTTGTGTGCTGGCAGCCGGCCCCCCCCGGCAGCCCCCCGGGCAATTCCAAGAGCAGAGGAGAATCCACAGCTGTGTGAAGCTGCTCGTCCTTCACATCCAGGCACAGCTGGCAGCAGCTGGGTCTGTCTGGAAGGAAAAGGGGTTCAAGAAGGTGGGTTTAAGCACCAGAGTCCTCTATGGTGGTTGTTTGCTCCCCTGTGGCAGCCACAGGGGCTGGGAATAGCTGTTGGGAGATGACTGGATGGAGGAAGGGTAAGTGGAGTATTTGTGGAGGGCAGAAAGACAGCCCCATCTATGGCTATGCAACTAAGGAAGGTCTTACTCACGAGTTACAGAATCATAGAATGACATGGGGTTGGAAGGGACCTCTGGAGATCATCTCCTCCAACCCCCTGCCAGAGCAGGTCCCGCAGGAATGTGTCCAGGAGGAGTTTGAATGTCTCCAGAGATGGAGACTCCACCACCCCCTTGGGCAGTCTCTTCCAAGGCTCTGCCACGCTCTAAAGAAGTTCCTCCTCCTGTTTAGGTGGCACTTCTTATATTCAAGTTTGTGCCCAAGTTTGGGCACCACTGAAAAAAAACTGGGCCCATCCTCTTGACACCCTCCCTTTAAAGTATTTATAACCATTGATCAGATTCCCCTCAGCCTTCTCTTCTCCAGACTAAAACCACCCAAATCTCTCAGCCTCTCCTCACAAGGGAGATGCTCCAGGCTCCTAATCATCTTTGTAGCCCTATTTTGTGACAGTAAGGATTACTGTATATTCCTCCAGCCAGGATTTTTGTTTCAGCAATATTTCATCCCGTGAGTTCCAAAGCAAATATAACTCCTGCCTCATCTCCACAAAGCCTTTTGACAGCCTGTGACTGCCAGAGACACCCACAAAAAAGGAGTTGGGGAACACGGTGTCCAACAGAGGACACTGCTAACAATATTGGAATTTGGGAACATGTTTGCAATCAGCAGCTTTAAGGAAAGACAGTGCAACCCAGGAGAAATGAGGAGATTCCTGCCTCCAGACAGTCCATTATGTGTTTAAGTACACGTCAGGCAGAATTCCACAACTGAGTAATTCCCTGCAAATGTTCCTCCTCTTCTTGTTTCCACTTGATAAGCACCTAGTTTATGGAAGAGATTTAGGTCATTTTTTCCCCAGCGATGTTGCGTACTGTGCCCACCGAGTTTTCCACATCAATCTTCAGTTGGTTTCCTACACGAGGTTCTGACTGCTTTAAGTACCAATTTGTTTGTTTCTTTCACCAGAAAATTTAAACAGCCTTCCCTTCCGAGGCTGGTGACCAGATTTGAGCTGTGCAGATGAAGTTGTGTGAGAGCAGGCACTGCCGACAGCTAAAATGTATCCTCATGAAGTGGTTTTGGATATAAAACCCCCTGAGTGTGTGGAGAGAAACTAAGGGAAAGGCCCCTGCAGTTGTCAAGGAAGCTGGTTTTACCAGAGGGGCAGAAAAACAACTCTTGAAAGGATTTCAGAAGCACAAGAAACAAAACCAAAGAGCAATGCTGCAGGAAACACCTGAGGTCCAGCAGACAAAATAATGTGTGTTACACAGCAGGAATGCTTCATGAGGGATTTCCAATCTATATAAAATTCCAGTGTGAATTCCAGACGGAGGGAAACTTGGCAGAAAGCAAAGGTTCTTGCCACCTCTCTGCTGCCTCTTATCTCCCTGGAGACAGGTTCAAGCCAAATTTTAAAAGAAAACAGTGCCAAAGGGATTTTTGAGAGGGCCCTCAGCCCATAACCTGTCTCCGTGGCAGGTTTTCAGACTGTTTTTCTTGATTGTTCAAATTGCTTTCGGGAAACCTACAGATAAACAAACACTTGGGAGTAGTTTCTTTCACTCTCCCAAGAGCAAAGGCAAACTCAATCTTTTTTTGGTGAAAGCTGAGGAGCACGAGCAGGGGCAGAACCCACTTCCCTTTAGTGTGGACACGGCTCCTGTGGCAGCCAGTTGGTTACCATCGACACTAATCAGATATATATTATTTTTTAAAATTTAAAGGGATAATGGTCAAACCCAGTGACAGTACCACCCTGCCTTTCTCAGCAGATCCTCTAGTTCTTTCCTTGAGCTAATATCACCTGCGAGCAGAGAAGTCCCAGGAAACTGTTCCACATGATAAATCAATTCAGAAACCTTCAAGGGCTTTAGCGCAGGATTTTAGCTGAGGGCTGCAGTAACCTTGCACTTTCCAAACCCATGATGGGTTTAGAAACCCATAGTCAGTAACTCATGAGCCTACGTTCTGGAAACCATGACTAACTCAACAGTCTCATGCCCAGTGAAAAGATCATCACCAAGGAGAAGCACATTTCCAGACTGGCATTTAAGTGCCCTTTCACTTGAGGTTTGCCATGTCATGTGTAAAGGCACATCCATACCTTAAACAAACAAATGGATGTACTGGACATGTTGGTGTCCATACAATGCTAGAGGCTGTGTCAGCAGCACAGAAATGGGATCATAGAAGAAGAAGAGCCTAAGAAGAGCTCAATTAGGACTAAACCAACCTTGCAGGACTGGGAAGGATATTAAGTTGGCTCCTCTTCTCCTTGTACGATGCTTCTCCTTGCTTCTCCACCTTGCTCTGAAACAGATGGTGCCACCCAGAGCCCCAACTAAGACATTAGAATTAGCACAAAGCTGTGTCTGATTTGTCCTGGAATTTCTCCTGGTTCTGTGGGATGGGATGTCAGGGCAGATGGGATAAGATCTGACACCAGCATCACTGGCCCTTGCAGCGAGGACAACACGTGGCTGTTGCCTTGCACTAGGAATAGGGAATAGGTAACACCAGCAAAAAGTGACACAACTCAGTTATTTTGTGTGTTTCCACAGTTCCAAATGAAGATGAAATCACCACCACGTCAACAGCACTGTGATTCACAGAGTGCTCAAAAGTGTTATCATTTTAAGTGTGGTTTGTTTTTTGGTTTGGTTTTTTTTTTTTTTTAAAGGAATGCTCTTGCCTCCCCCTGCTAACGCCTAAAATGTTTGAATAGCACAGAAATTCCAGACGGGTGAGAGAAAGTTAATCTTCTGCCAATGTTCAAATAAGGCAAGTGGAGTAACTACTGCGATGATTAGAAACCTAGCTTTATCTCAGTGTAAAGCACGTTGCAGGAAAGAGGGATTACAGTACAGATAATTAATCTGTTTTACCTTGGGAAGAAAAAGCACCTCTGCAGAGAAATAAACCACTGTGAAGACACGTGAGCCAAACAGGTCCATCTCAAATGAATCAAACATCTGAAAAATGGATTACACTTGAACTGCTCAGAATCATCCTCATTTTGGTTGATGTTTTTGCAGCGGAGTCACTTGCAACGCAAAAGTATTTTAAATAAGAGTCTGTACGTCCTGTAAGGACTTAAAGCACAAGGCTAAAATGTGATAAATTATTGATAAAATTACTGGTCAAAATATATTTATCCGATGTCAGCACATCATCTTAGTTTTTCCATGTCAGTTCCACTGCTCTGTTCTGAGGCATCAGCAGCAGCTGATACAGAGACTGAAGCTGCAATAAAACCAACAGTGTCCTTGTGTAGCCATTTATGACCAGACAGAGGAGACCCAACCAAAACCCCAGCTGATTTATCAGCATTCCACTGTTTTTATGCTTCACATAAAGCAACTGCACATGGTACGTGATCCAAGCCAGGCTCTGCTGGCACAGCAAGATCTTTATCTTGTACCTTTCAGCTGATCAAACTGCACTCCTTCACTGCATTGTGCTGCAGCACGGAGGACACATCAAAGTAATCCAACAATTGGCTTGACTCTACCTGCTGTGATTTCCCAGGAAATCTTTCAAAAGTATCAGGCAGGTGACTTTATCTGTAATGGTGGAAAAAACTGAGCGCAAAGCTTTTTCCTAAGACCAACTTATCTCTGTGCCCCAGCAAGTAACTGCTGTTACTAACTCTGCATGACATCGAGCTTTTCACTGCCAGTTTCAGAGAAATCCTCCCTGATTATCTGTGGACATGAGAGCAAGCTCATACTTACGTATCACAGCTGATGCATCTTTCTGGGTCAAAGACTGTCCCACCCTTGGGAACTTGGAATTCTGAAGTCAAAGCATTTGCTGTAATTTAAGACCTCCTGCTGATATGTGCCACAAAGCCATCTTTGTGTCTAGAAACTTGTGAGAACAGCTGTGGCCTCAAGCTCAAAACTGTTTTTCCTCCCTGGTCTCCTAGCAAATAGAGAGGAAGAGATCTGATTATGTGGAAAGCTTGGAAAACCCCTCATATCCCATTAAACAGAGGTTTCAAGTTACTTGACTAAAGTGTTCTGTCTTTCAGCAAGGCACATTCGTCTACCAGTCACTGTTTTACAACTTCAGTTTAATTCTTAGCACTGACCCTGCCAACCAAAACAAGAGCCAGGACCACAAAGATACCATGAAAACAGTCATACTTTCAGAGATGGCCAAGCGAGAGAGATTTTCCCTTGTAATCAACAGCCACTGGATACCAAATACTTCTGATGCTTGGAACTCTCATCCCAACATCACAAGCAGCACCTACAGAAAGTGCCACTTCTTACAGCAGGAGAGTGATCTTCAAAGGATCCTCTACATTCCTGTAAGAAACCTGAGATGGATCTAAAGTAGCCCAAGGAAATCTTTGGAGTCTGGGTTAGATCTTCTGCAGTTTCATTCTGCTGTGAGATGACATTGACAGTGGTACTATTCAAATTCAGACTTGAGTACTGTTTTATGACCTGTCCAAAGAACAGCAAGTAATCAAAAGGGATTTAATATCTTATCTGACAGTTTGCTTTGCTTTCTCTTGTCCTGGTGTTACTGAGAAGTAAGATTTTGTTTTCCAGTATGCAATAATTTCCACTGACTCCATGTGCTCAATGACATAGTCCAGCTGCCCTCGCGCTTTGACCCAGAGGCGAGGGAATGAATTGTTCCCTCATAAAAAAAAAAAATTTGCAATGATTTACGTGCAGAAAATCTAGCAGAAAGTTGACAGATGACAAATATCATATTTTTAAACAAATAATACCATCTACTTTGCTCAAGCAGATCATTAATAATGCCCCCTTCATACAGAATGGTCACCAGTGCCAGGAGTAACTAAAACATGTAAAGAGCAAGAGCCGCTGCCAAACCACTGTAAAGGCCATGTCAAAAGAGCCATTTGCAGAAATGCTGTTTTTCAGCAGAATTACCAGCTGGGTTGGCTACATGAGAAGTGAACACTATTTGACTTTAAGAGCTGCCTTTCTGTTCTTTCTTGCATTTCATCAAACATCAGGGCTAAGTACCGCTATTTCCAAACATCAGTTGTTTCAGCAAGAGAAGTTGAAAGAAGTAGGAAGCTTTATTGCATACTGATTTCTCCCTGCCTAAAGGTTCAGTTTTCAGTGTAGAAAGATCTCAGAGAGGGCCTCCGTTCATTCCAGTTACAGAAGATACCAATTATTCTTACAATTAAAGAGAATGCACAACAGAGATGGGCAGTCAAAGCAAGGCAGTGCTTCGGGAGTTCATGTCCTATTAAGAATACCCATTTTTAAAGTGTACAGTTGTGCTGGCTTCCATTTCTGCATTTACCACAGGTAAAGGTTACGAATCAACATGCCGACTGAAAATGGAATTATAATCAACACTGTCTCTTCCCATTATACAAACAGCAGCATAACAGGGCCAGTAACACCACCTACAGTAACCACGGGGCTGGAGCAGCAGGGGATCTTCTCAGTTAGATGGGAGGGCCATTCCCTGGGCTCTCCCTCCCCTTTCATATTCACCTGCACAGTTTCTTCAGGAGTTCCTTCATGTCACTGGCCTCTAGTCTGTTAGACTAACGAATCAAGGATCACAAAGTAATACAGTAGAAAATTAAGTCCTTTGCATCTGCACCAACGTGTAGATCACCACTTGGTCTGTGCTCTCAGGCCAACGATTTAATACTTAATGTAAAAGATTCCCACCCCCCACCCAGTTGGAATCCTTTGCTTAAGGTTTTTTAGACACAGAAAGAGAATGTTTGTCTCCGAACTTGGGAAAGAATCAGGTGTAATAGGAATCCAGTGAACCACCTTCTTTAAAGGGAACACAAAACTGTGTGGAAAAGACCGTCCGTTTCCTGGCTGACTTGGAGTTTCTTACGTGATGTCCTTCTTTCTTGGGGGCCGGTGGATGTTCCTCACCACGCATTTCACCATCCATTCAATTCCCTCGTTCACTCCTTTGCTAAGGAAAGAAGATAAATATACAAGGTTTTAAAAAAAAAACCCAAACCCAAACAACCAAGAATAAAACCATGGCTCATGCAGTCCCTAATTGAGCCCTCACAAGAGCAAGCAGAGAGTTTTTGCTCTTGAAGGGCTGCCCCGCAGCTATTTACTGCTGTTCACACACACAAACAACGGGGAACTGAGTTCTTTGAACTCTCAGTGAGTAAACTCCATCCTTTATTTTTCTGCTGTCTGTAAAAGGTCTACATCCAAATTAATTAGTCATCAACTCTGTGGAAACTTTGGAATGAACAAGTATCAAACCCCCTGACAGTCAGCTGCTTTGAGGTTATTTTGCTATGAAGCCTCAGGCTGTTTGTATCAGATCTTCCAATCCTGGCTCCAACCTTCTGTAACCACCAAGCAAGTCACCAGCTCCTTGATCTGCACAGATTCCCAACCAGCACTTCCACAACTTATGCCTCTCTTCCAGTCACTGCTTAACCATTGTTCTTGTGGTCATTCATCTGCTTCATGGCATTTGATTCTCAGGAATGCAGACAACAGATTCTTCTTGTGGTTTAAGGAGCTTTTCTCACCCTTTGCAGTAGCTTGTGTAACGATACAGCTTTCTTGCTAGATTTAAACCAAGAAGAAATCTCAAAGCTCTGGATTCGGTACAGGCAGTAATTAAGATGGGAGTATCTCTAGCCATTTGGAACAGTATTTTTGACTTAGGCCAAATAGCACTTTTCACTCAAAGAACTGAAAGTGTAACCAAAGTATTGCAAGACTCAATGTGCAATAGTGATGCCTAAGCCATCAAGAATCTACTGGGTTGATCAAGGTCACAGCATGCAGCTGCATAGGCCTGAAAAAGCATCAGTCTCCCCAGCTTTCATGTGTTTTAGTAATTTTGTCTTAAACCACAGGCGTCCCCACTGAAAGATCACTTATGGAGATTGTTATATTAGGTACATAACAAAGCTTATCTGAACGCCAAAAAAAAACTGAAAGCAAGAGCATAATTATGCTGCAAACAATGGAATAGCACTCATTGCTCTGCCAGCATCAGCAACGGCTCTGTTTTCAACTGACTTCTTGAATGAAGCAGCCAACCAATGTCTGCAAAGACTATTGTGTACAGAGAAGGGGTAATAAAGGACAAGAATCAATAGGTCCATGTGCCTCTGAGTCCCACTGCTCTCACCAGTGTTACACTTCCATTGGGTGTCACAGGCAGGATTTACAGATGAAGTTACTGACCTGAGGGAAGCCCAAGGTTCACAAACAAGTAGTACCTGTCACTGTTGAGAAGGAAGCGCAGCTCCCTTTCAGGTGTTATTAAATCACAGAATGTTTTGGGTTGGAAGGGACCTTAAAGATCATCAAGTTACAGCCCCATTAAGTTACAGCCCCCTGCCACAGCTTCTCTGGGCATCGTGGGCCAGTGTCTCACCACACTCACAGCAAAGAATTTATTTCTAATATCTAATCTAAATCTCCCCTCTTTCTGTTTAAAACCATTACCCCTTGTCCTATGGCTCCCATCCCTGATAAATAGTTCCTCCCCAGCTTTCCTGAAGCCCCTTGAGGGACTGGAAGGGACTCTAAGGTCTCCCCGGAGCCTTCTCTTCTCCAGGTTGAAGAACCCCCCAACTCTGTCCGCCTGTCTTCAAAGGAGGGGTGCTCCAGCCCTCTGAGCATCTTTGTGGTCCTCCTATAGCACAGCTCTACCTGCGTGACACCCTGCAACTCCACATTAACCACACCACCACCCACGCTCACACTTACCCAGTAAGAGCAGAGCAGGCCTGTGTCAGGCAGTCTCTCTTCCCAATTTTGTTAATGCAGTCACTAAATGCTGTCTTGATGTCAGGTATCGACAGACACGTCTGCAAGGGAAAGCAAAGAAGAGCTTGCTCTCTGTGCTGCAAGAGATGGTGACCTTCTAAAATGGAATCCTACCACATCCACAGTTCTGCTTCAGTCAGGACGGCACAAAACTCCCTCACCCACTAACACAGAAAATTCACTTCTTTACATTCCAGATACAATGAGTATGTTCTTTTTTCACCAAAAGGAATGCTACCTTCAGACAGAATGCTCATGCTGCCATACCCCCCCGATCCTCAAGATGTACACTTTTAAGCAAATAGTCATGAAAATGAGCACAACCTGCAGACCATTGGGATAATCCTTCCAGCCTGCCCCACTCGTCACACGCAAGTTCCATTTACGAGAACACCCTGAGAGCAGATCTATTTACAGAAGATTTTGAAACACTGTCCTTGCCAGGATCCAGGTCAGTTCCCGTTGCTGACTCTACCAATGTCATCGATTGTGTCCCTTTACAACTCTCAGAAAATGGCTTGGATGTTATTTTTCCCAAGTTCTCAGCACGTTCCTTGAAATTAAAGGCATGGCTGCCCTGGACTTGTTTATTTGCGTTTTGGAGGAAAAAATGCTCTCAGCAGTAAAACCATCACATTTTCCGATGCCTGGTATCGCTTTGCTCTTAATCACCATCAGGTCTTGCACTTCTGTGAGGTTGCTAGGGGGTTGCCGGGAAGTGGTTTTAAAATACACAAATGCATAACCCTGCCAATAACCCAGTGGGTTGAGTTCCCTGACATGCTTCTCAGTGTCGCCACAAAAACTTGATTCTTTTGAGTTACAAACACAACCAAAGTGAAGCCTAGACTTGCCCCTTCCTCCCTAAACGCAGGAAGCAGGTACAACCACAGCAGGTACAACCTGCTCTGGTGGGAGGTGTCCCTGCCCAGGGCAGGGGGGTTGGAACTCGATGATCTTTAAGGTCCCTTCCAACCCAAACCATTCTGTGAAGTAAAATCACCAGCCTTTAAATGCTTTTCTCATCTCAGCACTCCTTTTTCCTCAGAAGCCTCAGACAAGCCATTTAAGCACTTTTGCTGGCCACCAGCCCAGCTTTCTTCCCCTCTCTGCAGATATTTTGGATCTTCAGTGAGGCTCAAATACATGTTTTAGACAAGTATTTACTCAAATGCCAAATCAGATCCTCGTGAGTCTCACGGGACGTACACTTTGAAAGAATTGACCACTTGTAAAAACTACTACTTGCAAAAATTCAGTCTTCTACAAGTCTGGGCCTTAACTTAGCAGAAAGATGGAAATGAATGATACCACGTATACACTTTGCAAAATACCAGTTCTGGAAAATTAAATGTAGGAAGCTACTGTAGAGATGACCACGTAACAAATAAGCAGGCTTCAGTGCTTTTAAAGGGTTCTTAAGAAATGACTTGAGAGGAGTTCAATGACACCCAATTCACCCAGTGCCAGCGGATCCAGACTCACGATTTTCCACTGCAAAGGGCCCAGAATCCATTAGTTGTGCAACTTTTGATGACTGTACTTTCTCATGACTTAAGTTGCATTTCAAACTTGAAGTTTCAATCAATGAGCCGGAAACGGCATCCAGAAATGTTACTTACTTAGAATCACAGAATGGTTTGTGTTGGAAGGGACCTTAAAGATCATCCAGTTCCAACCTCC
>BJBW01005095.1:131791-215152 GCA_004320125.1 Scolopax mira
AAGCCCCATCCAGCCTGGCCTTGAACCCCTCCAGGGAAATTCACACATACATGTTATCAGGTTCTGTGTCCCTCTGCAGTTTCAGGTTCCTTAGATGGTCTTGAATCTGGTCTTTTATAGTGGGTAGTTCCTCATTCTCCCAGTGCTGCGACTCAGATGGTGTGACTGGGGCACTTGCTGAACACCAAGCCAAAAATGTCATAGAGCACCTCGGCCTCCTCCACATCCCGGGTGACTAGGTCTCCCCTTTCCTTCTGGAGAGGGCTCACTTTTTCCCTAGTCTTTAATCTTTGACGTAACTATAGCAACTTTTCTAGTTGTCCTTGACTTTCCTGGCCAGATTTAGTTCTGCCAGGGCTTTAACTTTCCTAACCTGATCCCTTGCTACCCAGACAATTTCTCTGTATTCCTCCCAGCTTCCTGTCCCAGCTCCCTTCCCACCTTCATTTTTTAGCTTGAGTTTGTCCAGAAGCTCCTTCTTCATCCATGCACTTCATTGCACCAAAGCCCTAACAACTTACTTCAGGAATTCAGCCAAAAAAAAAAGACTGCAATTCATAAAGATAAGCTGTCATCCACAGCTTAAATAGTTAAATAAATTAAAAAAAATAAATAAAATACTAGCTTTAGAGGGGGTCAGACTGGACTTGGGAGTTGGAATTCACACCAGAAGGTCTGGAAGATGGGCAAGAGATTAGCACTTAAAAAATCACTCTCTAAGTTTGTAAAAGATGCTACACTTTAATTTTGGTATGAGGTTCACTGCCAAATAAGAAAAGCAGGTCCAACTGCCTCTTCACTTAAGCCAAAACCCTAGACAAGTCAATCACCCAGCAGCTGGGAAGGAGGAAGAGCTGCACATCAGTTGTCTGAGCTATTTTTCATGTCATTAGTTTCTTTCAGTAAATGAAACTTGGCAGCAGAAAGGTTAAATAAATCCCAAGGCAGCCGAAAATGAAATTTTAGTGAAATATGCTTTAAACTTATCACGGTTTAATATCATAGTATAGCAATATATCCTTTTCTGAATGATGATCTATTTTAAAATATTTTAAAAATAAATCTGAGAGAAAGAATTCAAGGTAGGAAATAGCACTGGTCACAGTGTCCTTTATTTCTACTTGCAACAGCCTGTGCAAAGCAATCAGGAAATGGACTTCCCAAAACCCTCCACACATCCACCTCCTTCATCTTGTCCATCTCTATGGCCTTTGAGAAGTCCAGTTCTCCCAGTGCAGCTTGTAACTGCTGTAGGCATTTTTTCCCCCCAGCTTAATCCATTATAATCACTTTCCTTTCTCCCCCTCTGGTATAACCATGGCCTGACCTAAATTCCACAAAGCTGTCCGAGCACTGCTCTCCACAGAAATCTGCATCAGAAAGAGTTTTGCTTCCAAGGAGACTTTCAACCACCGACTATAGTAGGATGTCCCTGCATCACAAACTACACCTGTTTTGAGGAATGTCTTTTTTCCCCTTGGGATGAAGTACCTTAATGCAGCAGAAGGGACACCACCACTGAACCATCAATTCAGAGTAGCCTTGGTTTAGTGTCCGAGGAGAAGGCATGAGCTGGAAATCTTGTCTTACAGCAGAGGATGAGGCAGATGAACCATCACTTCAACTACGAGAATATGAGCTTCTCATGCTCGGCAGAAAATGTCAGCTGTGGCTTCTAAGTTCCCCTCTTATCCACCTCTCTATCTACATTACAAAATATTTGTTCACAGACATGTTTTGTTTCTCAGCTGAAACCGCATCAACCAAGAACAAACTAGGGAAGCTGGATTTGTGATCACATAAACAGTGCACAATTACAATAATAAAATCCACAGATGACCTTTCTGGAGTGATGTTATCTACCACACATTTCAGAGGAAGCACACACAACGTGACAAATCATATTTCTATCTCAACTTCCCCAAAAGAATCATCTTTTCAAGAAGGCTGTTGAAGGCATAGGCCAGCTGGCCTGACCTGCCTCTACAACCCAATTCCTTCTATGAAGGTTTCAAAACAGCATTTACTCAAATTAAGACTCAGGAATGGTACATGAATGCAAGGTTCCCCTTCTGGAGTCACCTGCATAAAATCATGAGTAGCTGTTTTAAGCAAAAAAGGTTGGATTGTGGAGTCTTTATCCATTTGCCAAATCCACTGCAGGAAAGACAATGCTGCTTCTTGGCCTCACATCAGAATAAAACCAGACATATCAATAATCAGAAAACAATCTGAATGAAGTACAGACTCTTCAGCCATCTCAAGAGAAACTGATTGGCAGAATGGAACTAAACTGGAAACAACAGAAAGCTGGATTGACTTGATGAAACTATTTAATGAAAAGTTTAGCTAACCTGACCTATGTTCTGTGCTATCTTTTTTTAGAGGTTAATTTTAAATTAAAAACTTAAGCTTGTTTAAATTAAACCAAGCTTATTTAAATTAAGTCTAATTTTACAGGGACTCTGTGGTATTTCTTAAGTTGTAAACTAAAATGGCCATCATACAGAGTCTTCAAATATGTGCTGCTACTCACCATGACTCCTCTCATTTTCCAAAGACACGAGGAGGCTTTCCAACATTCTGGAGACGATTCCAAAATTTAACTTAAGATTGGGAAGGCAAAATTTTCTCCCAAACACAACACCTGATTATTTTCATATGCTACATTTTCAGCTCAGTTTTTCCAATATTTTTAATATTGATGCAAAATGAGCCATTCTACCCTCAAGTTTTAACAGCTCAATTGCACAGCTCAGAAACACCACTGCTTTATAAACCTTTAAACTGCTGCATTCGTAGCAAAAAGACAAATATAAATTGTTATTTTGCAGCTTTATCTGCAGTAAACAGCAGGTAAGCAAAACTGCCTAATACTTCCAAAAGTGACATTCTGACATGAAAGGGAGTCCACATGAATTGTTATATATTAGACATTTAATTCCCCTACAAAGCAATAACTCCTTAAACAGCACAAACTCCCTGCCACAACACACAGCTGACCCAATCTTTCAAGTACAAAATGATTCAGTTTTGAAAATCCTGGCAAACAAAGAGCATTCTCCTGCTACAAAAAAAAAAATTCATATCCAGTATTGTCACCAGAATATACCAGAATTGGTATTTTGCAGTCTCTGACTGTATTTCATCTCCTGATACGGCCAAGCACCGCTCATGCTTGGCAGGGCTGAGTGGATGCAATTCACCCCAGGGTAAATTAACTGTGGAATTCTTTTCTACAAGAATTTAGCATCAGGGCCAAAAAAATTCTTGCATTTTACGTTATTTCAGGCATCGAGTCAGAACTTTCATCATCTTACTGTGAGGAATGTAAATGTTAAAAGAAAAAGAAAACAAGTGTAGACATACTACTTCTGATAGACTTCAGCACAAATTTTCTGCTGCCCTTTAAAGATGTAATCAGCAGGAATTATCTTTCATCTGCAAATACCAACAAGATTAAGATACCACTTATCCTCCCATACTATGAGCCATGTTAATGACAGAGGGATGCTGGTGAAAATTCCCATTACAAGTACATGTCTGGGGACCCAGAGCAGAAAAATCTCTACCAGTGACAATTCTGATACATTCCATTTTCTTCCAGACTTCATCAATCCTGCTAGATCAGGGGAAGAGAAATGTGCCTTCCAGTTTTCTAAATCTTGTGTAAGGGAGCCTATTGCGTAATAGACCACTGAATATACAATTTAGGTATTTCTTCAAAATAGGTATATCTCCAGCCAGTACAGTTGTGCTCATCACAGTTCTACGACCTGGTCACTGACCCTCCAGAATGGGCAAAGAGTCATTCATATTTTTTACCTTGAGACCCTGTTCCAAAAACCTCTTTTTAATTGTATACAGAAGTCCAGTTGTTCAATCAACTCATAAATTTCTGCTTTGTCTGGCCAGGGCACCAGGAGAGCTGGCTTCTGCAGTATGTCCATAACAAAATATACATATACAGCCATTAGGAAAATGGGAACAGCTTTCCAGGTCTCTGCCTATGGTTTAATTCTCAACAGCTAAAGGCAGAAGCTCTGCTATAGAGCTGTGAGGTTGCATGGAAATACCACACTTAATATTCTGGTTTCCACACAGAAAAGAGAATCAATTTCCCCACATACCAGGGCTTACAGCAAAAATCAGGAGTTCTGTCTCTTAATCTCATGCTGTCTTTAAAATGGAACTACATTTACTACATTTCTTTTATTTCTATGACTAGATAATCTTATGATCCTCCAAAAAAATCTGTTGTGAAGCGTAAACAAATCCTCCTTTAAAGCCAAAATGATCTCTATGTAAATCTCAAGTATTTCTCACAAGTACACTCGTAAAGTCCGGGGGAAGAAGCTGGGAAGCATTGGCATGATTTGAAAGGGATCCTCATGGCAGCTGCCAGGGCTGGTATTCCCAATTCTACTGAAAATCTCTGGCTCCATCTAGAGATTCATCACTCGAACTGCAGTAATGGCATTCCCGGAACAATGAGTGGAAAGGAGGAAAACATGGAAAATGCTACAAGCTTTAGGCATTCTCTTCCCTTTTTTCCATGCCGGGGAGATGAGGACCGTCTTGGACGCGTCACTAAAGTGTCATATTCTAGTGTCCATGAACTTATCAGCTATGAAACAAGAGTTTTGCAGTTCTGGATATCACAGAATCATAGAATGGTTTGAGTTAGAAGAGACCTTAAAGATCATCCAGTTCCACCCCCTGCCCTGGGCAGGGACACCTCCCAACAGTGGCCAAGTTGCTCCAAGCCCCCTCCAGCCTGCCCTTGAACCCCTCCAGGGATGGGGCAGCCACAGCTTCTCTGGGCAACCTGGGCCAGGCTCTCACCACCCTCACACCTAAGAATTTCTTCCTAATATCTCATCTTAATCTCCCCTCTTTTTGTTTAAAACCATTGCCCCTCATCCTATGGCTCCTCTCCCTGAACAAGAGTCCCGCCCCATCTCTCCTGGAGCCTTTATAGGGACTGGAAGGGGCTCCAAGGTCTCCCCAGGGCCTTCTCTTCTCCCCCAACTCTCTCAGCCTGTCCTCCCAGCAGAGGGGCTCCAGCCCTCCCAGCATCTCCATGGCCTCCTCTGGCCTTGCTCCAACAGCTCCGTGTCCTTCTGATGGTGGCACCAGAGCTGGACATGGGACTCCAGGTGGGGTCTCCCCAGAGCAGAGCAGAGGGGTAGAATCCCCTCTCTCTCTCTCTGCTGGCCACGATGCTGGGAAAGCAGCCCAGGATGCAGGGGGTTTTCTGGGCTGTGAGCACACGCTGCTGGCTCAGGTTGAGCTTCTCATCAATCAACAGTCTCTTGCTAGCAAGATTATACTGTCAAGAAAAAGCAATCCTTTCCATTCATTCACTGATGTCATTGATGGAACACTCTGGGACAAACGGAATGTTTCATTGAACAGATCTTATCTGGTTACGGGAAAAGCATGATCTTGCTTCACATACATTTATTGTGCGGTTCCCAAGTTATAGCAGAGCAACATAAACAAAGTGCACTAAACATTGTTTTGCTGAATAAACAGGAAAAAACCAAACAGCAAGTCACGGTACAAGACTGACCCACCAGAGCCACGTAGTCTGTTCTGTTTATGGAAAAGGTTCTAACAGCTGAGATGGACATGCTGGTAGTAATCTGATTTATGGCAGGGTTGGCAGAGAAAGGAAAAAACCAAAACTAAATTCAAAGCAATTATCTCCAGCAGCAGGAAACTGCCATAAGATCAGTCCAGGAATGTGAAATAAATTTAACATGAATGCAGAGCTTACCTTTTCAAGGCTAATTTACTCATTTAAGAAGTAAATCTGCAATAATCTTACCTCTACATCCTGCTTGTTAGCCAACACCAGAATGGGAACTCCTTCCAGAGCTTCGCTGGTAATCATCTTTTCTATAAAGCACAGAAACAAAACCAGAGGTTTAGCTGGGTCTGGAAGATCAAGTTGGGCAAATGCCTGATAGATTCTCTGGATGCAGGGATGAAGCAAGAAGCTTCTTCATGCATTATAGTTTAGTTTGATCCAACCTTTCAGGGCACAGGAATAGACATGATGATAACAAGAGAACTGTGCCATAACACATCGTGACATCACAGTTCAGGTGAAACACAATGTACTCACCAAAAGCTCTTTTAGATTCTGAGAGCCTCTCTTCATCCGTGGAGTCAATAACATAAATCACTCCATGAGACTCAGCATAATACTGAAAGGATAACACAGATATTACTGCACCATCTGCTAGGACCATTTGTTTCTCTTTATAATTTCTTTTTTAAGTTGGTAACATTTTGATACACATATAGAGATCAAACAGTTAGAGCCAACTGTTTGCATAGTATTTGTCTGGAGAAAAGAACAGTGGCACGCAAAAGACATTGCCTCCTGACTACAGCAAGTAAAAAAGCTTATTCATCCCCCCCAAAGTTCATCTCTAGCCACACACCCCTCAGTTATGGGTTGGTGATTGCTGTCTCTAACAGTAATACAAATATTAAAAATTATCTTTGGTAATCTTGCACAGATATAGTTGAATCTCCAAAAAAGCATTGATGCTAAATACTAGGGTTACCAATGTACAATGACTAAGTGATCATACTGCTTCAATTCTAAAGGAGATCAAAAAATCAAACATCTCCAACCTTGTCCCAAAGAGACTGCAGCTCCTCCTGTCCGCCGAGATCCCAGAACATGAGCCGAGTTTTGCCAACGTCAATAGTACCAACTAGAGAAAAAGAAGAAAAAACAATCCAATGAAAACTAGAAGTGTTCTCTAAAACACAAGCACCTGCAACTCCCCTAAGAAATCTGGGGTACAACAGTCTTCTAGAAGAAGAAATCACATATAGTGGCCACTTCCAACAACAGAACAACCTCTTTGCAAAGAGTGACCACCGAGTCGATGTCAGTGCAAATAATATCAGAATCAGGCCAGAGAATGAATTCCAGTGAAATTCAGCTTAACCTCCGAGCACAGCACTGAAATGGGATACTTGGGGTTTTTTTAAGACTTCAGATTTTTTTCCCCTCATAAGTTAAGCAAGTCTATTTTATTCTTTTATAAAAAGACATTGGGAGTTGGGAGATGTGACCCCCACTTTCAGGAACTATTTTGCCCTTGTCAATTCTTAAATATTTCAAACAAGAACGAGCTGTTGTCTAATTGTGCAGGGAAGCTGAGAAAATTCCAAAACTTACTGTTTAAGCCTACAGTGGTTGTGATTTTGGACAAGCTCATCCCTTTGTAGTTCTTGTTAAATCGAGTTTTAGTTTGTTCAAGGAAGGTCTGAAAAGCAACAAGAAAAAGTGTTTACTCTCAAATATTTCACTGACTTAGGTAATCCTAACCCAAACCTGCCTTTTCATTTCTGCAGAATCCTGCACCAACAACTACTGCCCTACCCAACCTTGAAACAGACCACTCTTCTTGTTCCCTATTTTAGCAAGGAAAGAAGGGATCACAGGTGATTATGGGATTACCAAAGCCTCAGCTACATCCCTGAAAGCTTACGTTAAATTTAAGTAAGAGGGAAAAGTTGTTTCTTTGGTGTGACATCATTAAAATAACTCACGATGCAGCTGAAGAAAGATTGACCTGTCAGAAGTTTTATTTTTCAAGGATGTTTAGAATTGCATGTACCCTCCACGCAATTTGTAACCAACAGCACTTACGGTTTTACCAGCATTGTCCAAACCAAGGATCAAGATGCAGTACTCATCCCTCTGGAACATGTATTTATAGAGTCCAGACAGCAGAGTATACATCCTGCTCCTGCAACAAGTACCAGGAAATCATTAACAAACAGGTTGTTTCCAAAAGTCTCACATTTCAAAACGCAAGCTTCTCCTAAGATCAGATAAATAAATGACATTATTCTTTTATCAGTAACTCTCATATTTAGGCAATCCCAGGAGAAATCACTGGGATCCAAGAGAGATCATGCAAATAGCTCAAAATCAAATTTTCAAACGCATACAAGCAAGGGATTATCTTCCAAAAAGCTTAACCTCTGTCTCTGCATGAAGTGGATGCTTAGTGCCCAGCATCCACTGCAAACTCAACCCTCAATTGCAAACTATCCTGTTTGCTTTAGGGCTTAAAGGAGAGCTACAAAGAGCTTGAATGTGTTTTTATGGTACATGTAAGACCCACATGAAGCCAACTTCATACAAATACAGAGAACAGGTATTTTGAGCAATAACATACAGGTCAGTCCCTCCCTCCCTCCTCCTTCCTGATCCCATAGTACGCAATCTTTAATGGTTGAACTGAGCACAGCGTATCTTAAAGGTAGATAAAATCCTCCACTTAAGTTAAGCCTTATCCAGCAACAATCCTATGTTACAATGTCCACTGTACAAGTATTTTGTCATCTTTACAATGCTGTGAAGACACAACAGATATGTTTACGAGCCAAAAGCACAAGACTGAGAATCAAAGCAACACCAACACTTGCATAAGCCCACATGTTTTTTCGTGTGGGATTTGCACAAATAAGGCAGAGAAGATTTGCTTGGGCGCAGGAAGCATTGGGACCAAGTGCTAGAGCTGACTCACAGAACATTGCAACAACTCTCTGGGTAAGTACAGCTAAAGAGATCCTCAAGGCAAAGGCTTTGAGAAGCAACCGTCTTGGAGCAAGTGTGCAGATAAATAATCGCTCTGAAGTCAAACAACATTGCCGAAAGGAAGAAAAAGAAAGGGCTTGGAGGCTAGAAGGGGTATCTCAGGCGGGGAACAGCGAGCCTGAGGCCAGAGTCCCGCCGGGCTCTACCTGCCCAGGGACCCCTCACCCCGGGCCGGGCGGGCGGCGCAGCCTCACACCGTCCCGGGAAGGCCTGGAGGCCATGGGCTGGGGACAACCCCCCGGTCCGCTCCCTTTCGGGCCAGCAAGCGATCCGAGACGCCACCGGTCCGCTCCTCTCATGAGACTCCCCCAGCCTCCCTCTGCCGCGGCCTGACAGGGCAGAGGAGGAAAACCGACCCTCTCCGCCATTTCCCCCCTCACAGCCCGGGGCCGGGTCCCGGCGGCGCCTGGTAGTCCCAACCCAAGTTCGCCCGTGGCCTGTGGCCCCCCCACCGCAGCCCTGGCCGCCCCCCGAACGGCGGGCTGACCCCGAAGCCCACGGCCCCTCACCGGGTACCGGAGACCCCTCCCGTCACGCAGCGCCTCAACGCTGCCCGTCGGAACCGGCCCCCGGCGCCGTCCCTCGCGCGGCGCCCTGGGAAATGTAGTTCCGACGCCGCTGCTGAGGCGGCTTGGCGACTGGAAGATGAACTACAACTCCCGGAATGCTCCGCGAAGGAGAGCATGCGCAGTAAAGGGGCAGCCCGCTGCTGAAGTGGCGTAACGCCTTGGCTCGAGAAGCCGGAAGTCGGGTGAGGGGGTGACCGGAAGTTGGTGGGTGTTATGGCGGCGGCACAGTAGGGGAAGGGGGAGCTGAGGGGTGAGCGGAGCGGCCGAGGAGGGGTCAGATTGGGGTGTTGCTGCCGATCTCCTCCCCGCCGTGGCGGAGGGGTCCCGTTGCGAGAGCCCGAGCTTGTGGGAGAAGCGGTGCCGTGTGCGTGGGCCCGGTAGGCCCCAGCGGGCGCCGTGGCGGGGGAGGTGAGGGCAGGGCCCGGTCTCCCCTGGGACTCTCCCGTCGCCTTTCGCCGCCTGGTCGCTGCAGGAGCATCGCCTGGTTACTTGCGAGGCGAGAGGCGGGACGGCGGAGTAGATGGTAGCTTCTGCGGACAAGAGCTTGTTACCCGGGAAAGTGCTTGTTTTAAGTAAACTCTTTGAATGTTTTCTGAGTTGCCTGAGAGGACACAGTTAAACACACCTTTATTTTGCTGATAATGGATGAAGAGAGCCTGGAAGCAGCCATTCAGACCTACAATGCCCAGCTGCAGCAAGTGGAGCTGGCTTTAGGGGCAGGCCTGGACCCATCGCAGCAGTCGGACTTGATTCAGTTGCAGGAGGATTTAAAGCAGCTGATAGAACTGACTGAATCCAGCCTAGTGTCTGTTAAAAAGAGCAAACTTCTGGCTACTTTAGATACAAATGACGCTTCCTGCTCCTCCTCCCCAGCTGGTGGCCTGGACACAAACACAGAGAGTTCTGCCCAAGACAAGGAATATGCTGCTTTTAAGGAAGCCATTGCTGAGCTTGGAACTGGTGAGAAGCCTTCAGCTGATAATGATGAGATATCATCAAAGAGAGATGAAGAAACTGATGACAAAAATGAATCGAAGTACAGTGAAGAGGAGGAGGAGTCTGACAGAGAGGAGGAGGAGGAATTGAGTGGGATGAAGGTTAAAGCCCCCTATTACAGTTCTTGGGGGACTCTGGAGTACCATAATGCCATGATTGTGGGGACAGAGGACTTAGAAGATGGCAGTGCAGGAGTCAGAGTGCTGTATCTCTACCCAACTCACAAGTCTCTGAAGCCGTGCCCGTTCTTCTTGGATGACAAATGCAGATTTAAAGAGAATTGTCGGTAAAAAAGAAAAAGGGGTGGGAGGGAGTTTATGTCCTTCCTGTAGCTGAAGGCCTTGTCCTTCAGAGCGATAAACCTCCTCTGAAAGTACTATGTTTGACTTTTATACCAAATGAAATGTTGCCTTTTTGTTTATGTTTTTAAAATGTGTTATGGTAAGCAGTGGCATCACTTTGGCTGTTTTCTTTAGCTAATGCAGGGATGAAATGGAAAATCCCATGGGAAAGTTGCAGAGGTTTTACATGATCAATCGAGTGGTTAACTTAATAACCAATCAAATATTTTAAAATAAAATCATCAAAGCTGCCTGAGGATAATACTTATGTTCCAGGTGCATGGAGAGGTTGTAGAGTCTCATCTGTGGAGATATTCAGAACTGAATAGATCAGGCCTTGAGCAACCTGCTTAGTCTTTGAAGCTGGTTGTGCTTTGAGCAGAAGGTTGGACTAGAGACCTGTGTGATCCTGTTTATCCCAAAGGATCTGTGAACTTTGTTGCTGGGTGTGTCACTAGCAAGAAAAGCTCAATTCTCTGAGGTGGGATACATTCTTTGTTACGTGGCCTAAATAATATGTTTAAGATGAAAAATGAATAACTCGTCTAATTGAAATAATGCAGGATAAAACTTCCGTGATTAGTGATGAAGATTCATCACCACTGACGGCTTGTTTGCGTTTTCTTTAAGGAGAGGAGGAATTCTTACTTAAAGCCTGCTCAAATGAGGTAGAGCTAATTCCTCTTCTGCCTTGCCTGGCAGGTTTTCACATGGGCAGGTGGTCTCGGTGGAAGAGCTTCAGCCATTTCAGGAGCCCAATCTGAGCATGCTGGGGGTGGGCTCAGCCTGCCTGGCGAAGCACAGCGATGGAATCTGGTACACTGCAAAAATAACTGGTGAGTCGCCTGTGAGCCTGCTTTGCCAGGGTTCTGGGTGGAAGGTGGAGGCTGATGCTTGAGGGAATATAAAACGTGACTATTTTGGTTAACAGTAGAAAAGTGTTAAGTATGTAGCTGCGTCCCTAAACTGAAAATCTTGATGCAGCTGAGAAAACGGTCTGAATTTTGTTAGGCTTGGGAAGGGAAAAGATTAGGCAACGGGAGAGTGTTAGATAAAAAGGAGAGGTAAAGAGCAGGAATGTGGAAAGGAAATGACTACGTGGTCATTAGCTGCATCGAAGGGGAAGAGGCAGGTATGGCAGGAATTTGCATGCATATAAGGTCAGAATTGCAATAATCTGCTCTTGTTTAAACAAAAGCCAGGGGAGCTGGCCCTGCCTATCAGCTGCTGATACAGGCTCCCCAATGTCCTAGGAAGAGCGAGGGTTTATTTTCTCTTTCCATCTTTCTTTGTCTATTATAAGGTCAGTAGGGAGCAAGTCTAACTTCTCTTTAATTCCATTTCTCGGCAGCCCATCTTTCTTCATTTTTAGAAATAAACCTTTTAAGTATCAACACAGGCGTTGTGGAAGGAGGTTTTCATTGCAGTGGGTGCTTTTCCCTCACAGACAGAAATTTAAAGCACAAAAAAAACCCCTAAATTTTTTAAAAACACATGTGCCTTGGGCCTTTCCTCTCTCCCATGTGGTTCCACTGGAGGTAACTGTTTTAGAAAGACCTCTGCCACTTGTGTGTTGGAGGTTTCCTTGAACTCTTGTTCTTTGCTTTTCCTTCTGTAGACATCGACAGTGGTTACTACACTGTGAAGTTTGATTCCCTGCTGCTCAAGGAGGCTGTTGTGGAAGCAGATAGTGTCATTCCCCCACTGCGAAGTGAAGATGGTGCCGAATCTGCCGAGTCTGATGAAGACAGTGTTGATGATTCTGGTTATGCTAAAGGTGAGAGAATGGGGATGGTGAAGAGAGAAGAAGAGAAAGGGACTTGTGATCTCAGTCTGCCTTTCTCTGGCACCTATGGAATTACTCTCCTGGAGCTTTCATTAGAAATATCTCACCTCTGATAAAAGAGCAGGTAAACTCTTTACATGTTGCTGAAAGACAGAGAGCAGTAATTAGCAGTTGTGTTACAATTGCAAACTAAAATATTTCATTTATGCAAATTACTGGGCTAATGAAGGTTGGAGGTTTCCATGGGAGCTTCCAACATGTGAAAGAAGAGGGTGTGATATTTTAGAGTCGAGTTTGAAGCTCTGAGTTTGTTTCTTATGTGGTTGCCTGAGTGGAGCTAACAGGAGACTTCCTCATCTCTGGGAGCTCCGTGTAGCTCCATGACACAGGAGAACAAGACCTCAATAATTGTGAGTGGTCCTTCCAGTGGCCTCAGTGAGGTTGCAGGAATATCCATGCCCTGTTTTACTATTAAAACTGAGACAGAGAGAGCTCAAGTGACTTCTTTGAGATAACACAGGCAGCACTGTCCCTCTGCTAGTGCCACAGTTATGTCACAGGGACAAAGTTGTGTCCTAGAGCTCTTTACATTTAGCCTAATAGAGATTATTGGAGCCTAATAACACAACATTAGCATTGTGGCCTAGAGGAGCCTCATACCAGAGACAGGAGCCACAGGATAAGTGTTCTGTGCCACGGTGCTAGATTGTACTCTGCTGATATATGTTAGTCCCTGTCACTATCCTGGAAAGGAAGAAAAGGAAGCATAAAAACTTTTGGGTGATTCTGCCTGGAACTATGAGATAGAATGTGCATTAAATCAAGTGAGATCTCTCATTAAAGCGACTTGCTGTGCAGTGTTCATAAAGGTGACAGCTCAAAAGGAACAAAGTAAGGCTGGAGGAGCAGCTGAATAATTCCAAGGTGGGAGAAGTACAATGTTCTGCCTTCTGAGGGGTTTTCGTGCTGTTTGGGTGCCCCAGATGAAGGTTTTGTGTAGCAGCTTTGTTTCTGTGTTTCACTGATTCTTCTTTTCCCTGCCACAGTGATAGACTCGGGAGTTCCAGAGAACGGGGAATGGACTCCTGCCTGCAGCTCCTCTTTTGGAGGCTGGGAAGCCCATACTCGTGGTATCGGCTCCAAACTGCTTGTTCGGATGGGATACGAGTTTGGAAAAGGTAAGGGGAGAAGGTGGTCTTGGTGGTGTGATGGTCTTACTGCCTCATCATCTCAGTCTCATGATGGAACCTAAAATTAGTTCAGAAAAACAGGATTTTTTGATTTTTTTTTTTTTTCCTTTGCTGAAGGGCTTGTTAGATAAGGCTCAAGTTCTGTGATGAAACACACTTGTGTGGAAGGGTTAGCAGAAAGGAAGGAACAGCCATTTAATGGAAGTGCAGGCATATGTGTGCACTGGCCACTGTATGGTAATAGCAAAAATCAGAGGCCTTTGGAACCATGGTCAAGTTCATGATTAAAGCCCTGAGAACTATTGTATGAGATGTTCAAAGGCTTTAGGTAGAAGGGAACTGATCTCTGAAGCTTCTGATGTCTGTGTTAAAGCATCTCTTGGCTCTAGACACAGACTGCAAAGCCTGCTGAACTAGCTTCTTGCTACACAAATTTTGTGGAGCCTGGGGGGCTTTAGGAGGCCATTCTGCTGCCTGCGTTTGTCTTGGTTCTCCCAGAGGAACCAAACCAGTTTTAAGAAGAGAAGCTGAGAATGTGAAGCTGAACCTCGTTCCACAGAAACCAGCCTGACAGATGGCCTGGGGCTTTTTGGCCTGTATCTTCTGCTGTAGAAAGCTCCTGTCGTAGCATCTATGTCCACCATGCTGTGGCCTTTGCTGCTCCCCTTGACTTGGGTGGTAGTTAAGGCTTTTTGTATCTCCAAAAGCTTCTTTGCATGTTCTAAGCTTGTGAGTGTCAGCGTGAGCTTGTGGTGGGAGGTGACTTGGAGGGGGGGGATGTCCTCACCCACAATAATCACTTGGAGTCTCTCCTCAGGCTTAGGGAAGAATTCTGAGGGCCGAGTGGAGCCAGTGCAGGCTGTGGTACTTCCTAAAGGGAAGTCCCTCGACCAGTGTGCTGAGGTGCTTCAGAGGAAGAAACAGGGGAAGTTGGACCCAAGCAAATCCAGGAAATGCCGAGCAAAAGGAAACAGCTCTGGACAATTCCCCGCAGGCGGCCGTAAGCGCAATGTGTTTGACTTTTTAAATGAGAAACTGCGAGGGAAGAGCACTGGGGAGAAGGCTGGAGGGATGGCAGTGCCAGAGAGGAACAGCAAAGAGATCTACCGTGCCAGCAAGAGCTCCAGGAGAGCCCTGAGCGTCCACCTCTTCCAGACGATGGAGAAGATTGAACAAACACAGAGGGATATCAGAGGGATCCAGCAGGCCCTGGAACGCAACATTGGACGGTAGGAAAACATTTTCTTCAGGACTGCAGGATGGACTGAGAATTCTTGGTGCTTCTGGGAAGGGTTGGGCTTGAAATGAGGGATAGGAGAAACAAGTGGGCTTCAGACCAGCGTGGACACTGGCAGATGTGCCTGCAGTCCTTTGGCTGGAATTTGGGCGGTGGCGAAGAGAGGAGCTCCCTGAGGAAAGGCATTGGTGTCCTTTCCTTCTGCCTCTCTCTGCAGCTTTGCTGTTGAGCATCACAGAAGGACACAGTTTTCTAGCCCAGGTTCTTCCTGGCTTTCAGCAGGTCACTTGCAGTAGTCCCCCAGGAAAGGGTGCACCCTGCTGAGGTGGTGACGAGGCGCTGATCTTCCCCTGACGTGGCTGTCATGCTTTTTGCTTTCAGGCACAGCGTCGCCACAGCGCAGCTGAAGGAGAAGCTGGCGAAGGCCCTCCAGCAGCTGGGGCAGCTGCAGGCCCAGGAAGCCAGTCTGCAGCGGGAGCAGAAGAAAGCAGAAACTCACAAGAAGATGACTGAGTTCTAGTCTCCGAGGAAGGCGTTTGACTGCGGGCATTGCCCTTCTGAGCCAGCCTCGGTGCTTCTGGCCTCTCAGCCTGGGTGGGCTATCCTGCTCCTCCAGGCCTCAGGCTACCCAGCCTGAAAATTGGACTGAAAAGCAGTAGTTTTTAAAACCAGATGTTTCTGAGCTCTGCTGGGAGGGGGAGGAGCGCACATCCGTCCAGCCCTGAAAGCATTCAGTGAGCCTGAGCCTTCTCTAAGGACTAACTGCAAGAAAATACAATTCTCTGCTCTCTTGCACACTTCTTTCCTCTTATCACTGCGGTGGCACCTCCAGAGGCTGTAGCTGCTTGGGTGATAACGTTGCTGGCTACAAACCAGGTTAGGAGGGGCTTTTGAAAGCCCCACATCCTGCCATCAACTGTGGCTTGTGTTTGCAGCCAACTGACAACACAAGTGGAGGCAGGGTCCCGAGCACATTCCAGCAAAGCAGAGAAAAGGCTTGTGCTGGGTGAAAATAAGGGCAGATTGCTTCAGCTGCTCTCTACCTTCTGGGGTTTGGGTTTTTTTTGCTATGGGATTTATCTGAAAACTCATTTTTGGGGGGGGGAGCAGCTCCTCGTAGCCCTAATGTAATGAATAGACAGAAAGCTGGCGGCTTGGAGGTGGGTACTAGTGGCCTCCAGCATCAGATTTCATCAGTTTGACTGTAAGAGTATCCCTGGGACATGCTGTAGCCAAACTCACTGAGTTGGCACGGGAAGGTGCGTGGTTCCACCAGCACAGTGCCAAAGCTGGGGGAGTAAGATAGCGGAGTAACAAATTCTCAAATCTCCTACCTGCTTGTGGAGCCACTCCACAAGGAAACTTGTGATTTTTGCCATCGTTATTTCAGTAATGTCCTAGGTGGCTGGCTGAACACAGATCTTTTTATTAAAAAAACCCCTCAGGACCCAGGTCCAGGTCAGACTGGGCCCCAGATGAGCACAAAGCAGAGGTCTGGCTGAGGTGGAGCTTCAACTCAACTCTTTCAGCTGGGCCAGAAACAGGCTGGGTGAGCAAAGTGCCCTTCCCTGCAGTGTGGCCAGTCTGGTCAGGAAGGACATCTTCCTTCTCCCCTAGATTATATTCTGTGTTGGTGGAAGTCAGTCCTTGCCCTGGAGGAGATGGTGGTTTCATCAGGCTCTGTTTCTGGTGGGACTGGTGCATTGTGATTGCTTTATTAAAAAAAAAAAAGTTTGCAATTTCATGCCACTATATTAAGGACACTTTTTTTCTTAATTTAAGAATCAATTTCCTTTTATTCTGTGAGTCACTTTTCTAGTGAAAAGTTTGGCTTCTTAAGTATCATCTTTTTTTACCTGTTTCTAAGAAAATGTATCAAGCTGTTCAGTCAGCACCTACTCGTAGGGTCAGGCTGCCAAGGTCACCAGAAAATCTAAGGCTGAAGGAGATAGGATCCGAGTTGTTCAAGTCATGTGGGATTTAGCATCACTGCAGACACACCTCAGAAAACACAGAGCAACTGCAAAAGTAAACAAGGTGAACATCTTTAGGAAACCCTTCGGAGCAACTGTCCTGCAGAGCACTTGGGCCTTGCTGTGGTGGATGTGGAAGGTGGCATGGGGCTGCTTTGAGCCCTTCAGCATCCATCCCCTTCTAACTCAACTGTCCTGTCTTCATTGTTCTGGATTTGTGCTCTCCACACGCTGGGCTTGAGGGTTTGACAATTGTTTTTGGTGCCCTCCCCCTCACAACTGACTGTTTGTTTCCCACCCTCAAGTGTTGAGTGGTGACGAGGATTAACGTGCCCATCTTGGCGTGGCTCCTCGCCCAGTTGGCCCATACTGGTGAGCTGAGCTGGGCAGAGAAATTTCTTGGGGTGGTTTTTTTTTGTGCTCTGACACTATTTAACATCATCATGTCGTTAAGAATTGGGTGTATTAGCCCCGTGGCTCAGCCAAGTTGTGTTTTGACCCTTCTTTGGGAACTTCCCCAACCTTTACTTGTCAGACTCCTATTCCCGCAGCTGCTGCTTCCCCCCCGAGACCCTTCACGTCCCTGGTGACTAAAGTTGGGATTTATTTTATTTTATTATTTTATTTTTCCTCCTTGGCCTTTGTAAGGGCGTCGTTCCTTTGCAGAGTGATGCTGCTCCTTGTAACTGCCCTGGGGGGAGAGGGCTGGCCCCAAAACCGGGCGGGTGGGAAGCGGAGGGTGCTGGTGTGTGCCGGGTGCCCGCGGCGCCGCTCGCAGCCGAGGCGGGGAGAAACCCAGCCCACCACGGGGCCAGGCAACCACCTCTGCAGGCCAGGAAACGAGCTGCAGCGTGAGCTGCTTGGTATCTGCTCCCAGCCCTCAGCTGGAAGAGCTCTCGGCTGGAGATGGTTGAAACGTTGGGAAACGCCTGATTTTCGGAGAGTTAACTCTGCGGGATAAAAGACATGGAGTTCCCCAGGTGGGCTGGAAAGGACAGGAGCGTGGCCAGATCCCTGCTCTTCACGCTCAGCTTTTGAGTTCCTGCAAAGTAAGTGGGGTTTGCTTTATTGCAGAGCAAAGTCGGGTATCTGTTGCTGAACCAGGGACTGCAACGTGCTTTTAAAAACCCTCATCTATGTCGAAATGGCAGGGTTGGGGATGATGCAGCAGCTAGCCAGGCTGGACAGGCCAGATTCCTGCTCAAAAGGCTCTGAAGGGGAAGCATCGGGTGGGTTAAACTTTGAGTTGGCTGCAAACTTGGTGCCAACCAAGTTGTGCTTTGTCGCTCTGGTGGCACCTGGGCTTAAAAGGGAAGAAAAGGTGCTTGAGCTGGGCCAGGCTCCTGGGGTGCCAGGGCTTGTGTCTGGCGGTTGAGCAGGAACCAGTTGCTTTTGTGGTGAAGGAATGGTTGAGTTCAGAGGTGTGGGACGTTGGGTTTTTTCAACAGAAAAATTTCCAGTTGTCTTTTGAGGAGGGGACTAGACTTTTTGCTCTTGGGGAGCTGCTGGGCTCCCGACTGCAGGGCTGGAGGCTTGAGAGAGTGTGGGCATTGCAGCCCTGTCTTCTGTAAACCTGAAATTATGTAAAACGCCTGAATTTGTGGCAAGAAAACCACTGCGAGAGGCAGGTGACTGGGGAGAAAACGTGCATCTCCTTAATACCCCCCTCGCCCCGTGCTGTATTTTGGAATCTGGCTCACGGGTGTCCGGCTGCCTCTTGGCTCCACAGAAAATCCCTCTGGCGGGTTCTTGCCCTCAGAAACGCGATTCTCTGCCCAAGAAAGAGCATTTTCAGCAATCACGGAAGGGCGGGAGGGAAGAAAAATGCTGAAACGATGTGAACCCCGACCAAAGGCACAGGGTGTGAGCAGGAGGGTCCCTTGCCTTAGGGTTTTAATGCTCTATATCCACCGCAGCCACTCCAGCCTCCGAGTAGCCATCAGGAGTGTAACTACTATCGTGCGTCCAAATTTTGTGATATTTGGGTCTGGCATTTAGTAAGGTAGTTGGCCCTTTCTAAATGAAACACCTCCAGAGGAGTTTGACCACAAAATCTCACCCTCCTGCTGCAGAAAGGCAGGTGAAGTGGGTGAGATCTCCTGTGTTTGAAATGGTCTTAAGATTTACATCTTGTTTGGGGCAGATTCAGCGCTGGTTATTAACTGTTACTTCTTTTCATAATTGAAAAGAATAACAACAACAACAAAAAAAGAGATCTACTTCTGCTTCTTGGGACTTTTTTTTTTAGCACAGGTCCCCAGGGTCCCCGAGCTGTGTTTGCTGCAGTCGCTGATGGAAATCAGCTCGCGATGTTTGTCCCGGTTTCTTGCAAAAAGCCGTTTTGAGTGGTTTCAGAGAGACTTTCTTCTCGTCACCCGGCACCGAGCGCTGCGTGTGGTTTTATCTGGGGAGATGAATCAGAGGCCGGGCAAAATCAGCAGCAGCAGCAGCAAGGCTTAATCTCACAGTGAATTTTATCTTGTTTTCCTGAAGCCCAGCTGAGAAACTCATGCCTTTCATCGGGGTCACAAAAAAGCTCCCACGTCCCGGAGTAACGAACCGACCGCGTTTATCGTGCCTGTGCTGGGGGAGCAGGGAAGGAAGTTTTCCCCCCCACCTCACCGGGCTGTGGGTGTGAGTCTCATGTAGACTGTGCTCATCTTCAAAGCCATCTTGGCTTGTGGAGCCCGTGACAAAGTCCCCGGCTGCTGAGTCTCCTGCCCCGGGGAGACTGGGAGATGGATGACTTTATCAGCAGGAAATTCAGGTGTGCCTTTCAGTAGCTCCGTGTGAGGCTTCACCTTGCAAACCTGCTTGGTCCTACCTCAGCCACTTCAGCCAGGCACTGGGTTTTCCTCTCAAATTGGTAATTCTGGGAGAACCCAACGTCGCGTCCAAGAAGTGGCTTCTCCCAGTGACTTCTAAGCCTGAAAGAGCGAGTGCTGGGCATTTCCACAGGTCAGAAATCCAGGAGCAACCCCCCACAACCCCATCCCTGCACGAGAGAAAGTAGGTCAGAAGAGTTTCGTGATATTCATTTCAGTTTAGGGAGCCTCTCCCTTCATTCTTCCAGCTTAAAAATTCAGGGATGGAAAAATCCCCCCTCTTTTGGGATAAGCTGTGTGTGCCTGCCTCAGCCTGCCAAATGGGGGATTCCGGCTCCCAGCCCTCGCCCCTCGTTAGGATTTTCTCTGCTGAACCTCGGAGCCTGCTGGGCTCTGCCCCTGCACGGAGTCTCTTCTGCAGCCCCCTGTCCTGTCGCTCTAATGAGCTCGAACTGGTTTAACGAGGACTGTCTAAAAGCGACTGCCTGCCTTGCAGGTAATCCGTGTAATTAATATATGCTCAGACAGAAAAGCAGTGTTGTCTAATTAAAACATCGCTGGAGAGGGAACAGCCTTCCCTTCCCAGCTCTGATCTAAGCCAGTCTGTCCAGCCGGGTTAGTCCCTAAAACCTCTCGTCTTGCTTTCCACGTTGAAATAATTGCTCTCTGGGGGGTTCAGGCTTCAGTCAGGGAAGTTTCCAAAGGCGTGGGAAGTTCTCAGATAAAAGGGTGCTGCGAGTGGGCAGAGACGTGCTGATCCCGGGGTGAAGATGTGCCCAAGCTGCTGCTGTGTGACACGGGGTGGAGGAGAGAGGGGAGCGAGATCGCCGGGGTGGCTTCTCGCCGGAGCTCGTCTGATCTTCCTCGTCTGGATTAAGATCTGTAAGAGGGTGAGTGAGAGGCACACACCGTGCCCCACGGGCTCTGCATCCCCGGCTGGGCTGGTGGAAGCTGCCCTGCTTGGCCTGTCCCACCTGCGGACTCCATCACCAGCCCTGTCTGGACCAGTTACTGTGGCTTCTTCAAGCCACACTTTACTCTAACACTGGGAAAATCCCTCGGTCTCCATTCGGATGAGGAGTTCCCAGGTGCTGGCACGCACCTCTCTAGTAGCAGGGAAGGTTTTTTGGGGGAGCAGGGGCATGCAGGGAGCTGGGGGCAACAGCCACCATCTCGACGTTGGTGCAGGTGAAGTGGTGTCAGCTCTTGCTTTGGGCTGCAGCAGGGACAGGGACAGTGGGACAGGGTGTCACCAAGAGCCACCCTGGGGAAGGTGTGGGATCCTGGTGGGCTGGGAAGCATCTGTGTCAGGTTCCCCATCACCTTCACGCCTCTGCGCCGCTTGCCCTGGCCTTAACGTTGCCGTGGTCTGCAGGAGAGGACCTTTTTCCTTGGATAAGGTGCAAGGAAGAGGGCTGGGTTTGGCCAAGGCATAGCTTTTCCTTTAGGCAGAGGCAAGCGGTCGGAAGGTCAGGTATTTTCTGCTCTTGTGCCGCTGCTGCCGGTGCCAAAGAGCCAGCCCGGGCTGGGCTGGGGCTTGGTTGGGATCCCACAGCCCCTGGCCCAAGCAGGGATCATGCTGGGATGGTGCAAGGAGCCACTGGGGTTCCTGCAGGAGCAGACATGTCATGGTGGGGTTTATAGGGCTGGGCTGGGCTCAATCCCCTGTGCACGGTGCTGCAAATGGGGGGGAACACCAGTGACACCAGCAGCACCATCACTTCCACCTGGGATTTTCAACCTGATGACTCTGCGGGTCTCCTGGCACGGGTGGATGGGGCTGGATCCCCCGGAGCTCAGAGGGGGAGAGGGTGAGACCCGCTGTGGAAGGAGGGTGTCCGGGTGTGTGCCACCGAGCCCGGGGGGCAAGGAGGGAGAGGCAGCTGCGAGGCTGAAGCTCACCCCGTTTCCAGGAAGCTGAGTCAACTGTTTGCCCGTCCCGTCTGGGTCACCCCACGACCTGTGTTGGGGAGCAGTGTCACCCCCTGTTCCACAGCCCAGCGTGGTGTCTCTGTGTCCCCAGAAAGCACACTGGCACTTCTGGGATGTCTCCAGAGGGTTTTTAGGTCCCCAGGGCATTTTTTCCAACATCTTGGAGGCAACTTGGGAGCTTGAGAGTTTGTTGGTGGTGGTGTGGTTTTTTTTTTTAAAAGGAACCAAAATCTGAAGTTTTTCTAGAGGGTGGCAGAGCACCCGCATCAGGGGTGTCTGCACTGGGCTGGGCAGAGCAATGGACACATCCCAGTGACCCCGGGGAGGGCAGCCACTGGCCAGAAAATGGGACCCTCAGTGCATGTTCCCCTCCAGAGCATCCAGAGAGACCCCCCCTGCCGGGGGGGGCTGCACTGTGGGGAGCTCAGCAAGCTCTGGGGGGCTGGGGAGCACCATCTCGTGCCGTGATGAACCCAGCAGTGCCCGGCTGCCCCCCAACTCCTGTTTTCTCTCCCCAGAGCTCAGCCCTGTGGTGGGTGTTGGAAGCGGCTCCCCCATGGCTGCAGCCAGTGGCGAGGGGCTGGCGCGGACCCCTCTCCTGCCGGCCGGCGCTGCCCTGGCCCTGCTGGGCATCCTGGTCTACCTGGGTGCCCTGTGCACTGCCTGCAGACGGTAGGTGCTGCCCACAGCCCCTCTGCTTTCCCTCCTGGCCATGGGGACCCCTGGGTGGCCTTTGGTGGCTGTATGTGGAGACCCCACGTGTGCCTGTCTTGAGGTGGGATCTCTGGGATCTGCTGCTCTGCTCGCCCGGAACCCCCAGCCACAGCCCCAGCGTAGCTCTGCCTCATCCTGCACCTCTGTGCCCCACTGCCCCCCTGCACCCAAAGGAGCTGGTCCCCCAGCTGGGGATGGGGAATGGGGCATGGGAGGAGGAGCCCTGCAGGGTGGGCAGGATGGGTGATGCTGGGGGTGATGCTGGGGGTGATGCTGGGGGTGCCCAACGGAATGCAAGTGGATGCATTCAGGATGCAACTGAACTCCCAGCCAGCACAGACCCTGCTGCGGGGCTGGTGAAGGAAGAGGGTTGTGGGTTTGGGGGTGCTGCTGCTCCAGCAAGGGGAAGGTGGTATTGCCCATCGTGGCCAGGTCGGGGTCCTGAGGCACATGCTCCTCACCCCCACCTTGTCCACCCACCTTGGGCTCATCCCTCTTCTCCCCACAGCAAGGGCAGGAAGAAGAAGGTCCCTCCGGATGGGGTGAAGCTGGTGGACGAGGTAAGTGCAGGCTGGGGGGTATGGAGGGGGGGCAGGATCAGCCCCAGGGGACCTCCTTGCCACCCCAGCTCCAGGCCACCAGCCTGACATGCATTTTCCAACCCCCCCATTGCAGTCCCTGCTCAGACAGACGCAGCTGCGGTCGCTCAGCAAGTCCGACACGAAGCTGCACGAGCTGTACCGGGTGAAGGCCAGGGATGACAGTGAGTGGCCACCGAGCCGGGGGGAGCTGATGGGGGCCGGTGGCCCTTGGAGGGTGCCCACACTCCTTTTCCCTCCTGGCCAACACATCACAGCACGCACACGTGTGCCACGGTGCCGGCAGAGGGGTTGGTGTTTGCTGCATCCCTGATGTCCCCCATCATCTCCTCTCCTCTCCCCACAGCCCAGCGACCGGCCAGCCTGGATTTCCCCAGCTCCGTGTCCCCCCCCGCCGCTGCCGACTCCCTGCACAGCTCCGGCATCAGCGTCCTCCTGCACCGTGAGCTGCCCCAAATCCCCATCCCCGAGCCCCCGGCCCCCGACCAGACCTACTCCAACCTGCTCTTCACCCCACCACGGAAGACGGCGCCGGACACCGTCTACGAGTGCCTGGCAGTGGGGGGGGAGGATGCCCCGGTGCCCCCCGCACCCACCAGCACCCAAGCGTCCCCTCCACGGGCCGGGCACGGGGCGGCTGATTACGCCTGTGTCCGAAAGATGAAGAAGACAATGCCCACGGAGGTGCAGGATGGGGCCATGGCGGGACCTTCTGCAGCCCCACAGTGCTGGGACAGGGTGGGCAATGCCCCCCGAGCGAAGGTACAGCTCCAGGGGGGGTGGCAGGGATGGGGCATGGGGCTGATGCTGTGCTTGCTGGATGGGGCACTGGGGGGGCTGTCTCCCTGTAACGCCCATGTCTGGAGCAGGGTGTAAAACAGGTTACTGCATTTCCAGGAGAGCTTTTGGGGGGGGATGGGATGAAGCTGAGACCCCGAGGGCAGGTGATGCCCCCCACAGTGCTGCTGTCTGTGCCCTGGCTCGTGCAAAAAGTGGGATCCCCAATGGGTAATCCACTGCTGGGGGCTGGGGGAAGCACGGGGCATGGCATGGGGATACCCCTCCATGGGCAGGGAACTGCTCCTGACCCACCACCTTCTTTTTACAGATGGAAGAGATGTACTCAACAGTGTGCAAAGCCACCAAGAAGAAAACTCAGGTCCCTGTGTCATCCCCAGGGGCTGTGAAGGAGGTGGGTGCTGGCTGGCCGCCCCCCTGCCAGGAGGGGGGTGCCCAGGCTGGGTGCTGGCCCCCAGCAGTCCAAGCCCTCCCAGACCCCTGCTACGAGTCCATCAATGACAGAGCCTGGACTCCTCAGAGCCGTGGCCCCGACCCGGACTACGAGGCCGTGGACATTAACTGGAAGAAGGGGGTGAAACGGGACAAGCCGGGGAAGTCCTGTGTCCCCGAGAACCTGTACGAAAGCGTCGGTGACATTTGGGCGGGGGAGTCCCGGAGAGCTCCCGCCAGGACGGCGGCCAACGGGCTGGAGGTGTACATCACCAACCTATAGCATCCTCCTGGAAAAGGTCCTCAGTCAGCTCTCCAGGGGGCTGAGCCCCCCGGGAACGGGCACACACCAGCCCAGCGCCCACCAGGCGGCTGCATCCCCCCAGGGGCTTTCTGTATATATTTTGTGTTAATTTTCTTTAAGCATTCTTGTCCCGTTCCCACCTGGTGCCAGCAGGTTGGCATCGGGATGCCCTGAAGTGGGTGATTTCCGGATGCTGGGTTTACCAAGATGGGAATAGATTTGGGACCAGTTGTGTTTTGGGGGCTGTGAACCAGCCCCACGGCCCTGGGCTGCAGGATCAGGCCCCTCCTGAGCAGGGTTATGCCTTGGGTGAGGGTCTCCTTTCTCCTTGGGTGGGGGAGCAGGGCCCCGTGAAAGCCCCGAACAGCTTCGGTCCCATCACTGAATGTCCCTGGTTATGGGGACCAGGGGCCAGTCCTGTGCCTCTGAGCAAGACAGTGGGGGCTCTGATCCATCCCCCGTCCCCCACTCCCACCTTTCAGACACGTCCAGGGGTGCCTCCGTCTCCCAAACACCATTAAAAGGCTGAGAGGGAGAAAAAAACCCAACTTCTTAATCCGGATCCGAAACCCTGGTTGTGGCGGTGGCTGCGGCCGTGCTGGGAGCAGCGTCACCCTGAGCGGGTGCAGGGGGGGGGTTTGCACCTCCGAGAAGGGGATGTGCAGCCACCGAGAGCTGCCGAAATGCAACGGCTGTCCCTGCACCGGGGCTTTGCACGGGGTTGGGGTCGCAGCCGGGGAGGGTTTGCACAAGCGCTCGGTGCCTCCCTGTCACTCCCACGGGTGCTGCAGCCTCAAGAGCTGCCAAAAATGCTCGGGGAGAGCTGGAGGTGCACCCGGAGCCCTCGGACCCCCAGGGTTCCACCTTTCCTCCTCTCCTCCCCACGGGGAATTTGGCATCTCTGCCTCAAGGGATGCCCGGTGTCCCCCGGACGATGCACTGAGGTGACCAGGTGGCCCTGGTCCCATTGCCCATTTCTGGGTGTAGCCCGGCCAGCTGGGGGCTGCTCCACCTCGTGGCACAGTGGCCCGGGGCTCTCCTGGCCACTGTGCCGTGCCATGCAGTGCCGTGCCGTGCCGTGCCATGCCATGTGGCAGGCAGGAAGCCGCCTGCCTTCCTCCGGCAGCTCTGCCCCTGCGTCGCAGCAGGCGAGGAGATGAAAAACGAAAACAAGGCGCTCGGCAAAACCCGCTGCAGGCTGAGGACGTGGAGGCAGCGCAGGCCCTCCTGCCTCTTCGTCAGCCCCGCGCTCGGTGCCAAACCACAGCCGCTCCAGATCGAGGAGCCGGCCCCGGCAGCTGCTGCCACCCCCCCTCTGAGATAAGGGCCCCGATAGAAAACGGTGCGGGGAGGCTGGTGACGATGCTGCTGTGCTCTTCCTGCTGCCAGCCCTCCCCACGCTGCCTCCAGCCTCATCCTTCCTCTTCTCCCTTTCTCCATCACCCCATCCCCGCAGCTCTCCAGGGCTGGGTCCCTCCTGCACCACCTGAATTTCCTGGGAGCCGCGTTTGGGGTGCACCGGCCCCGTGCAGGAGCATGGCATCCTCGTGGGACCAGAGCTGCTTCACCCCCAGGGCCCTGCGCTGCCCCCCGTGGGGTTGGGACACGGGTACCACTGTCTTGCTTCCCCAAGGAAAGGCACGAGCACCGGGCTGCACCCAGGCCGGGGAAAAAGATCCTGCTCTTCCTGAGATCATGGTGGCCAAAATGTCTCCCAAACCTGCCCCAACAGCAGCTGGAGAAGCCCCATGGGCAGGGCTGCCCGTTCCCCCGGAATTCCCACACCCCCTCTGGGGCCTGACCCACGTTTAAATAAGAGAACAACTGCCCGGTGCTCGGGGCGATGGAAAATGCTCCCAGAGCCCCCAGAAGGAGGCTCAAAAACTGGATGGCAAATGAAGAACCCATCCCAAAACATCACTTGGTCTGACCAGGAAGGTTGGGGTCAGTGTCAGAGTGTGGGGAGCGGGGTAGGGCTGGGAGAATCCCTCCTCATCCTCGGGGTCAGCCGGGTGCCAGGGTCCTGCCCTGGGTGGGACCCCACTCGGGGCTGGGGTCCCCGACACGGTGTGAGGGGTGGGGTGTTGGTGTTGCGGGGGGTCGGTGTTGCACGGTGCCGTTCCCACAAGGGGGAGCGAGGAGGAGCCCGGCGCAGGCTGTGGTGCACGGTGTAGTGCACGGTGCATTGCACGGTGCTGCACACTATAGGGATCTGTGCCCCATATATCATACATATGGGCTCCATACCCCCTCTATCTTTGCCCCGTGCACCGTACACCTGCACGCAGCGCGTGGCTCTGCCCCCAAACCGGCTCAGCACCCCCATACCTCCGCACCCCACGTAGCTCCGGACCCCCTACAGCCCCAAGTGGCTTCATCCCCCCCCGATGTGGCCTTGTACCCCCCCTCCCCGGCTCTGTACCCCACAGCAGGCAGCCGGGCAGCTCGGGAGCGTGGGCAAGGCCATGGCTCCCTCTGCCAACGCCAACCTGGAGAGGGGCACCGCGACCCCCGGGTGCCACAAGGGCATCCCCCAGGGATGCTGGCACCGGGATGCCCCCCCCCCCCTCCCCGCAGAGCCACCCTGCCTGGGAAAGGGGTCAGGCTGGCAGCACCAGAGCCCCTTGTGCAACGGGCGTGCGAGGCTCGTGGGAGTTGCACAAGAGCGGAGCTGCTGGAGCCGCCAGCTCAGCGCTTCGGCCGGTGTTAACGATTAAACCGGGGGAGCGGGGGGGGGGAGGGGGGGGGGGGCGGCCGCAGGAGCCACCACCAGGGGTCCCGCTGTGGCACAGCCCGGGGTTGGACATCGCAGCTCCGGGGAGGGGGGGGGTACCTTCTTCAGACTCCATCATTAACTCCTCTGGGGCTGCGCTAATGAGGGATGTGGGGCCAGACCCCCCAGGGCCCAGGAGGGAGCTGAGGGATGGGGATGAAGGCTGCTCCAGCTGCACTCCTCCTCCTGGACTCCCCCCCCCCCCCCCCCCCCCCGGNNCCCGGCCCCCCCCCCCCCCCCGCCCGCTGGGGGTGCTCCCGCTCCCCAGTTTCCAGCAGCCCTGGCACAACTGGGGCAGGTTTGGGGTCCTGCAGGTGCCCCAGTTTCCAGGGGGACGCTGCCCTCCTGCAGCATGTAAGGTGGACCCCCAGGGGTGACCATGCCGGGGTGACACCCCATTTTTTGGCTGGGCACATCGGGGCTTTCCCAGTTTGCTCCTTTTTTTTTTATTATTATTTTTTCCACGCTTACGAAAGCAGCTGGCCCCGGGGATGGGACAGGGGGGAGGTGACACCTCCAGCCACCCCCGAGGGCAGGGGACAAGGGGTGGCTGAACGCCCTGGGACTCCTGTCCCTCTGCCGCGCTGGGGATATCACCCCCCTTTTCCCCCCCTCCCAGGCAGAGGGTCCCCGGGACACCGGCCCCGGTACCCCCATGCGGGAAACACCCCTGTGGGCCAGCCCAGGGCTGCCGGGGGGGGGGGACACACACACAGCCGGGGAGGGGGGACAGGCGGGGGGGGGGGACACCGGCTGGGACAGCCACACGGACTCTGTCCTGGCCTTCGGGTCGGTAAATCAACAGCCGGCCCCACGCCGGCACCCACAGACCCACAGGGTTTGGGGCAGACAAGGAGAAGAGTGTTGGCGGGGGGGGGGCACCATCCCGGACACCCCACATCTCCCGTGGACCCCGGTACCCCGTGCACCCCACACCTTGCCATGTTTCCTCATGACCGGCAGGACCGACCCAACCCATGCGGGGCCAGAGCCCCCCCCCCCTTCCCGCTGGGAACAGCTCTTCTACCCCCAAAATCCATTCATTCCCCCCCCTCCCCTCCAGCGGACACTGTAACTTTTGGGGGGCTCTATGACTTCCAGTGGGTTTAGAACTTGGAGGGAGACCCCTGTAAGTTTGGGGGGGGGGGGGGCGTATAACTTTGTGGGGAGCCCTGCAACTCTGGGAGAACGCCCACAACTTATGGGAATCGCTATAATTTGGGGAGGGTGCGGGGGGGCAAAACTTTTGGGGGAACACTCTCCCCCCCCTCCCCCCCAAGTCCGAAGGCTGTTAAGTTTGGAGCCCATCGCTCTGAAGGTGCCGCGGGGGTTTCGCGGGGTCCTCCGATCCGCGCTTTCGGGGGGACGACGACGACGGCGGCGACGACACCGCCTTAATGAAGAAAAAAATCACAACTTTTGGGGACTTTCGGGGAGCCCCGGGGAGTTTGGCGGGACGAGACGAGGCCGGGGAGGGAGGGGGGGATAGAAGGCGACTCGACGGGCCCCGCCGCCCACCGTCGGAGCCCCAAAAGTAGCGGGAGGGGGGGGGGGGGGAGGGGGGGGGGGGGGGGGGGGGGGGGGGGGGGGGGGGGGGGCGCAAGGGGGGGGGGGGGGGGGGGGGGGGGGGAGGTGGGGGTGCGGGGTGGTTTTTGGAGACGGTGGGGGCCCGGCGGGCAGCGCGCGGGGCGGCGGGAGGGCGGGGCGCGCGAAGATGGCCGCTGCCGGCGGGGGCGTGTCGCGGGGAGGGGGGGCGTGGCCGCGGCGGGGGCGGGGGCGTGTGGCGGGCGCGCGTAAAAGTGGCAGCGCGGGGCAGCCAATGGGGAGAGGGGAAAGCGGCGGCCGCGTTCCAACCCGGGCGCCTCCACCAATGGCGAGGGGGGGAGCGCTCGGGGAGGGGGGCGTGGCCTGGGCCGGCGCCGACACCGGGCGGCGCGCGGCGGAGCGCGCTCCCCCGCCGGGCCCGGCCGCGGCCGCCGCCGCCGCCGCCGCCGCCTCTTCCCCGCATGGAGCCCCCGCGCCCGCCCGCCGTGCTCCTGCCCGCCGCCCGCCGCCGCCGCCGCGACCCGCCGCCGCCGCCTCCTTCTCCGCTTTCCCAGCCCGGCGGCGGCGGTGGCGGCACCGCCCCGAAGGTACCGGGGGCGGCGGCGGCGGCGGCGACCGGAGGAGGGGGGGAGCCGGAGAAGGGGGAGGAGGAGAAGGAAGAGGAGGAGGAGGAGGGTGGAGGGTGGGGGGTGGCGGGGCGGTGACAGCTGACAGCGGCCCGCCCGAAACTTTCCCCGCCGCTAAAATGGCGCCGCTCGGGGACAAACTTTGGGGGGGGGGGGGCGTGGCGGCGGGGCGCGGGTGGAGGGAACCCCCCTTCCCGCCGCCACCCCACCTCCCCCCGCTGGGTGACATACACCCCCCCCCCGGCTTAACGGTGGGTGACAGCGCTGGGATCAGCCGGGCAGGAGGATGCTGGGTGCTCCTGCCTCTGCAGAGCATCGGGGGATCCCACCCGCGATCCGCCCCGGAGGGACCCGCCCTGGTGGGATCCCACCCGGGATCTACCCCTGGAGAGACTCACTGCTTGGGATCCCACCCGGGATCCACTCCAGAGGGACCTGTCCTGGTGGGATCCCACCCGAGATCTACCTCAGAGAGACTCACTGCTTGGGATCCCACCTGGGATCCACTCCAGAGGGACCCATCCTGGTGGGATCCCACCTGGGATATGCCCCGGGAGGGCCCACCAAGTAGGATCCCACCAGAGATCTCTCCCAGAGGGACCTCCCCTGGTGGGATCCCACCCAGGACCTGTCCCTGGGGAGACTCACTGCTTGGGCTCCCACCTGGAACCTGCCCCAAAAGGACCCACCAAATAGGATCCCACCGGGAATCTGTCCCTGAGGGACCTAACCTGGTGGATCCCACTTGGGATCTGTCCCTGAGGGACCTGCCCAGTGACTGGTTGGGTGGCCTGGAGGCACCACACTGGCTTCCCTGGGCCACCTCCCCTCCCTGCGGAGCTCGAGAGGATCCCCTGCTGACCACCACCATCTCTCCCACAGGCTCCTCTCCCCTGCGGTGGCCAGGGGCTACCGGCGGGTGCTGAGGGCTGGCTACCACACCTGGGAGAGCTGTTGCCGCGCCGGGAGCCGGCCAGCCGGGACGCCATGCTGCGGGTGCTGGACGCCGGGCTGGAGCGATGCCTGGCGCTGCATTCAGCCTACATCCCCGTGCCCCGGCACAGGTAGGACCACGACGGTGGCGGGATGGGCCACGGTGACGGCCACCACCCTGCCACCACCGGCTTCACCGCGGGAAGCCGGGGTGTTTTTCCACCGGCTGCGAGAGGAGGACTTTGGCCGCTCGTCCGCAGCGCCGGGGTCTCGTGTCACCGGCCGTCCCGTGTTCGGCAGCACCCAGGGCTCTGCCCGGTGGTGGCCCCGCCGGGCGATGAAGCAAGGTGTCACCTACGAGCCCTCGAGTGCCACCACCGCAACCGCTCGAGGGCTCGGAGAACATCCCTGCCCTCCAGCGCCGTATTTATCCACCCCCACGGCACAAAAGTTTTGCAAAATGGCTTCTGTTTCTCCTGACCTCTTGCTTTTTTTTTTTTTTAAATTTAATTCTTTTTATAGGGATTGGATTTTTTTTTTTTTAAATATTTTTTATGCTGGGGTGGTTTTTTTGTTGGTTTTTGGGGTTTTTTTTTTTCCACTTCAGGAAGTTGTTTGGCGCCAGCTGAGCAAACCCCGTGTTCCTCAGCGCTCACGGCAGGATGCAGGTGCCGGTACCCTCCGGCACGGTGCTGGGCTCTCCCCCTCCCCACACCGGGGCAGAAAACAGCAGGGGTTTGGCCACCTGCCTGCGCTGCAGCCCAGTGAGGTTGCCAGTCTGGAAACCCACAGGGCACCCATGGGTGCTTTAGCACCCATTGATGCTCCCATGTCCCACTCGCCCCATAGTGATCATCACCCTGTGCCACCTGTGTCCTCCACCTCAAGCTACCCCAACCACTGTGGGTAGGGGGTCCCAGTGCCTCGCCGGGGGGGGAGAAGAGTCCCAGGGGAGTTTGTCTGTCCTCACCTCATCCCTCTCTTTTTGCTCTCGCGGGCAGGAAGCTCTCGGGCAAGGCGGGCATCGACGAGGTGATGGCAGCCACGGTGCTCACCAGCCTCTCCACCAGCCCGCTGGTGCTCGGTCACCCGCCGGCCACCCCCACCCCAGGTAAGAGCGTGACGCCGTCCCCTCCATCCTTGGACACGTGCTCCATGGCAGGACCTGACCTTCCTCCTCCTCCTCCTCCTCGCCAGAGCCCAGCAGTGAGGTCTGGAAGGAGGTGCCCGCCATGTCGTCCAGCTGCAGCAGCAGCAGCAACACCAGCGGGGACTGGAGCTGGGACCCCCCCAGCGACCGCTCCACCCCCTCCACCCCGTCGCCCCCACTCTCCAGCCACGTCCCCAGCACCTTCCTGCCCGCCCCGCTGCCGGACGACGGCCCCGACGAGCCCGATGGCACCCACTTTGTCTTCGGAGAACCCATCCCGCGGAAGAGGAAGGTGGGATGAGGTTGGGGACGTTGATGGGGATGAGGATAGTGAGGATGGGCATGAAGAGGAGGATGAAGTTAAGGATGGGGATGAGGTTGGGGATGTGGTTGATGATGGGGATGAGGTTGGGGATGGGGATGAAGAGGAGGATGAGGCTGTGGTTGGGGATGGGGATGAGTTTGAGGATGTCAATGAGGATGATGATGGGAATGGGGATATCGTTGGGGGTGGCGGTGGGGTTAGAGGCAAGGATTGTGATGGAGATAGGGATGGTGATGATGATGCTGGGGTCGGGGCTGCCAGCCTGACTTCTCTCTCCTGCAGAACTCTACCAAGGTGATGTTCAAGTGCTTGTGGAAGAGCTGCGGCAAAGTCCTCAGCAGCTCCTCAGGGATGCAGAAGCACATCCGAACCATGCACCTTGGGTAAGCACATGAGGTCATCCCAGATGCCCCCGGACACCCCCCGGTGCCCCCTGTGGGGTCCTGCCATGGGGAGAGAGAGTCGCCCCAGCCGGACCCCGCTCTCCCTGCAGCCGGAAAGCTGACCTCGAGCAGAGTGATGGCGAGGAGGACTTCTACTACACGGAGCTGGACGTGGATGTGGACTCGCTGACGGATGGACTCTCCAGCCTGACGCCCGTCTCGCCCACCTCCTCAGTGCCACCCGCCTTCCCCGGCCCCGAGGTGCAGGGTCCGGTGCCGCTGCCGATCCCCGACCTGGCCCTGGCCTCCCCCTCGGTCCCCCCCGGCCTCTGCCACGTCCACACCGACCACGCGTACCAGGTGAGGGGGACACGGGGGTTACGGCCACGCTGGTGGCATCACCCCCACCCTCCGTCCCACCCAGCTGCTCGGTGCGGGCACCGTAGCCAACCTGACGTGGGGGCCATGTCCTCTATCTCTCTCTCTCTTGGCAGGGCTGCCCGGCCCCCCCGCGCCCACCAGTGCCCCCCACCGTGCCTGCCCCCCCACCGCCCAAGCCACCCACCCTCCCCAGGTGAGCCATCCCCATCCCTGCTCCGTCCCCTCGTGTCTGTCTGTCCGTTCTCCCTGCTCTGCTCTGCTGTGGTGGAACCCCCCCTGGAGTCCCGTGTCCAGCTCTGGAGGTCTCAGCACAGGAAGGAGAGGGAGCTGTTGGAGGCCATGGAGATGCTGGGAGGGCTGGAGCCCCTCTGCTGGGAGGACAGACTGAGAGTTGGAGGGGTTCAGCCTGAAGAAGAGAAGGCTCCAGGGAGACCTTAGAGCCCCTTCCAGACCCTAAAGGGGCTGCAGGAGAGATGGGGTGGGACTCTTGATCAGGGAGAGGAGCCATAGGATGAGGGGGAGTGGTTTTAAACAAAAAGGGGAGATTAAGATGAGATATTAGGAAGAAATTCTTAGGTGTGAGGGTGGTGAGAGCCTGGCCCAGGTTGCCCAGAGAAGCTGTGGCTGCCCCATCCTTGGAGGGGTTCAAGGCCAGGCTGGATGGGGCTTGGAGCAACCTGCTCTGGTGGGAGGTGTCCCTGCCCAGGGCAGTGGGGCTGGAACTGGATGATCTTTAAACTCCCTTCCACCCTGAACCATCCCGTGATCCCCCCGGTGCCCGTGTCTGTGTCCCCCTCCATGAGGTGTCCCCTCTGCCCGCAGGAGGCCGCGGGGGGAGGCCAAGAAGTGCCGCAAGGTGTACGGCATGGAGAACCGGGAGATGTGGTGCACGGCCTGCCGCTGGAAGAAGGCCTGTCAGCGCTTCCTCGACTGACGCCGTGCTGGCCCTCCCTCCTTCTTGCACATTTTGCACTCGAGGTGCCTTCGCGCCCCCCCCCTCCCCCCAATCCCCCCATCCCTCCTTCCCCCCCCCAACCCCTCGCCGCTGCCCCCGGGGCCCCCCCGGACTCAGGGACCGGCCCCCCCCCACCTCCCCCCAAAAAGCTTTATGCACACCCCTCCCACCACGGAGCTTGTCCCCCACCTTTTTGTCCTTTGAAAATAAGCTAAATCTGTCCCCCCCCCACCCCAAAACACACCTTGCTGGCACCGTGGTGGGGGGGCGGCTGGCTGCTCCCAGTCCCCCCATGCCAGGTTGGGGACACCCCCCCTTCCAAGGCTTTTTTTGGGGGGGCTGCCCATCGCTCCCATAAGCTGTGCCTGCAGCTGGCAAGGGGGGCTTGGGAAAGGGGGGGGGGTGTCTGTTCCTGCCCCCAGCTACTCCTGGGGGGGCACCCCCAGTGCCCAGGGCAGAGGTGGGTACCTGCCCCCGCCCCCCCTCCCCTTTACTCCCCCCTAAAGGGGGTTTTTACTCTTTATATCATTGTCTCTCTCTATTTTTCGTATCGGGGCGATGCTCCGGGAAGTGCCTGCAGGAACGCGCCCATTTGCACTAAGCCAAACTGCACAAAGAAGAAGTTTCTTTCTTTTTTTTTTTTTTGGTTTTTTTTTCCCTTTTTTTTCTTCGTGTGGTTTTTTTGTTTGTGTTTTCTTGGGGTTTTTTTTGGTTTTTTTTTTTTTTTTTACTTTTTAAATAAAATATATGGAAATTCGTATTTTTTAAAATAATCCCTCCCAGGGCATGGGAGCGCACTGGCTGCGGCAGCGAGATGCCTCCAGCCCTGGGGGGGGTGGGGTGTTTTAAGGGGCTTTATTCCCTTCAAACCCCTTTTACCCCTCCCAGCCCCCCCCCTTTTTTTTTTTTCCCCTCAAAAATCCACCTCCCCCCCTACCTTGTCCTGTCACTTGCCTGTCTCCCCCCTCTATGCAGGGGGGGAACAGGGATGGGGGGTGTCACTGTCACCCTGCCCAGCCTTGCACACAGGGCTGTGCCAGGACAGGGCTTGCTAAAGGGGTTCCCCCTGCCTCAGGGACCTCCCCCCTCGTTGCAGGGTTGTGTGTGTCCCCCCCCTTGCAGGGGGTCAGACCGCTTCGGCCCCATGGGCCAGGCTGGGGCTGTGCCAGGCTGGGCCCCTGCTTGTCCCCGACGCGGCGCCGACCTCATGTGTCAGATCCAGAGGAATGGGAAAAAAAAAAAAAAAAAAGAATAAATATTTGGATTTTTTTTTTTTTAAAATGATTATTGCTGTTCCTTACTTTAAGACAGGATGGGCAGCCCCAGACACTGTGCTGTCATCCTCCTGCCACCACCCCAGCACCCCATGTGTCGTCCCCCCCCCCCAGGGTATCCTCCCTCCATCCATCACCCCAGGTATCCTCCCTCCCAGGAGCTGGGCTGGATTAGTTTAATTTCCCACAAAGCCCTAAAATTAAGGAAATTATCCCCAACATGGACACACGGAGGTGGGAGGGATGTGCCACAGGTGCCTGTCTGGGATGGGCATGGGAAAAGCAGTGTCACTCCCAAGCTGGGGGGATGAGTTGGGCCCCCCCTCCCCAGCCCTGGGGTGAGGGGGGATTTTGGGGAGCAGGGACCCCCAGAAGCACCGGGAGGCACAACACCCTGCAGCATCACTGGGCTGCAGCTGGGTGGTGCCCACAGCCCCAGCATCGCCCGGCTGTACACACACAAGGAGGGAAAAAAAAAGAAAAAAATTATTAAAAATTAAAACATTCTTTAAAAATGAATAATAATATAATAAAAAGAAATACCAAGTCAAAAAATCATAGCAGCACTTTCCCAATTTATTGAAACTGATTGATTTTTGCAAGTATGTCTAAGCTAAATCCCATCACAAAGTAATTATAATCAAGAGGCACGCCTCCGGCATGCCCAGGCAGACGAGGAACCGGGAGATCAACTAGAAAATAAGGTCATATTTACCTGAACTACATTTACAGAAAAAAAAATCAGTACAACACAGCCATGTTCTCCCACTGACTTCCGGTTACTAAAATCTCAACCTCCCCAAAAATATTAAAACACGTCTTCAATACAAACACAGGTTTATAATAATTAATATAAAGTCAGTATAATATAGAATATTCCCAGCAAAAAAAAAAAAAAAAATCCAACAATCTTCAAACACTGTCCTTTTTTTTTTTTCGTGTGTTTGTTTAGCTTTATTTTTGTAGACAGGTTTAAAGCATGTTGAAAAATAAATATATATGAAAGCATACACACAGCACTCTTACTATGCAGAACTTAAAAAAAAAAGGCAGAAATTCAAAACACAATATAGAATCTAAAAAATAAAAAGAACCATTAAGTATGGCTTTCTTAGGAGTCGCACATGTCACAGAATGAGCTAAAATAAGATTATCTTTCATAATATTGCAAAAAATTCCAGTTTTTGCATTATTTTCATGGAAAGGGCGATTTCCTAAAGGGCGATGTGCAAAACGGGAAGCATCGAGGCAGGGGGTGCCCAGGGCTGGGGGGGGCTCAGCCCCAGTGGGAATCGGGACCCCCTCGGGGACACAAACCGAGGCCCCATCGAGTCATCGACCCCAAAAGACACACACCTGACCCCAAAGCGACGCGGCTTTCGCTTTGGAAAAGCAAAGTATTTAAAGGCATGAGTGGAGAGAAGAAACGAAGGGGGAATCTAATGCTAGAGCAGGTTTCCTTTCGTACGAAAAACATTCCTTTTGTAGTCCAAACCACTGATTTTTGGATTAAAAAAAAAAAAAAAAAAAGAAGGAAAAGGACAGTCACTTTGCAAACCTTCCCCAGACACATCCCCCTTCCACCTCTGCACAAACTCCCTCTGCAGCTGTGAGGCTTTGGGGTGACCTTAAAAATATACAAACCTGGGTAATTTGTGATTTTTCAGTGCAATTTTTGGAAATAACAATTTGACGGAAGGCCGTGCAAGATCCCTCATTCCTCCACCCGAGAGGCTGGTAAAGCAGGGCCTAAAATGCTCATTGCACTCCTGGCACACTGTCTTATTTAAAAAAAAAAAAATATTAATGATCATAAAGAAATTCAAGGAGGAACATTTACAAGTACGTAGGAATACTAAAAAAAAAAAATTAATTGCAAGTTATTGAGACCAAGTGTATCAATTGAGGGGTTTTTTTTTAGACTAAATCTGTATATATATATATATATATATATATACACACATATATATATTTAGAAAAACTTAAAAAAAGGGAACTTCAGTGAAGTATACAAAGCCCTGAAGGGAAATACAAAGACGAGAGGCTAGAGATTGGAGAGAACAGGCAAAAAAAAAAATCACTGGGTTTTTGTGTTTAAATCCCAAAGAGCAGAAGTTTGCATAGGCAGTAAGATCCCCGAGGTCCGGTGGGTGGCACAGGAACAACTGATGAAGTTTTATAAAGTTTCAGCATTAAAAAAATAATGATAATAATTAATAATAAAAGCCCCAATTCCTTTTTCCAACCCAAGCCTCAGGAAGCGCCTGCCGGAGCACGGAAGTTTAAAGACTTAATTCCTGCGTTTTCCAAGTCTGCACATCTCCATCGGAACAAAACACAGTGCAGAGTGTGTGTTAGTGACACAGACACACGTGCCCAGCTGTAACAGGAACATGGTAAAAGTCAGATTTTACAGGGATCATCTGGATTTTTCCCTCCTTTTTCTTTTTTAATTTACTTTTTGCATCCTCGGCTCAAAGAGCTTCGAAGCGGGAATCGATTCTGAAAACCACCTGCCTTGGAAAACAGGAAGATTAAAAAAAGGAAAAAAAAGAGGAAAGAAAAACACAATAAAATAAAATATTTTTGGAGGGATTGCAAAGTAAAGCTAAGCACCCCAGAACTCCCATCCCAAAAATCAAGTTGGGGAAGGAGTTGGGGTTTAGAGAGGGAGGGAGGAAGAGGAAGGAGGACTCATCCCTGCATCTCCTGCTCCTCCCAGGAAGGCTGGGCAGGGGATGGGCACACACCAGCCCCGGGGCAGGGGGTGAGATGGAATGTCACAGAAACCCAGTTTTTTTTTTTTTAAGGGTTTGGGTTTTAAAAATTTCATTTTAAATAGATTTTTTTTTTTTTTTACACATATAAAAAAAGCAAAGCTACAGATATTTTTTAAGTACTGTATGTATTTGTCTACACGTAACAGGTGAGGCTGCATGTTCAGGACCTCAGACACAACCCCTTCCCCCTTCCCCCCCCCGCCCCCCCCAATATTTACAGGATAAATGATAATAAATACAGAGCCCACGCCCCAAGAGGCAAAAGTCAGGGGAAGGGAACAGCCACCTCACTCTGGGACCCCCCCACCCACTACTGCTGCTGGAAACACCTGTACAAAGGCCCAATTGAAAAATACTGAGGTTGGGGTGTTTTTTTTTTTTTTTTTTTAATACAGCAGGAGGGCTTTAAGAGAAGCTAAAATGCAAAATTTGATTTATTTAAAGTTTAATTAAGTGTTTCTACACGACCCTTTTGCTCTTTAAAGAAGAGGGCTGTCCATCCTCACTGGCTAAAAGCAACAAGTCCCGCTTAACTTTTCAATCCCAAGGAGCAGCAGATGGTGCTCATGGGGCTGAAACAGAGGATTTTCGGAAAAAAAACCCCAAATCTCTTGATGTGCACCCAAAGTGACCCAGCAGGAGCTGCTGGAGGCTCCCAGCGATGGCCATCGCCAGGCGCGAAGCGGGGTGATGGGCACCGAGAAGGCAGCGAATATTTGCAAGTGACTGAAGAGCTGAGAAAGGAATAAACCCATAATAACCCAGGAATAAACGCCATAAACCCAGGATGTGATCCTGAAATTGGGGAATGAGTAAGGAACTGGCTACTGCAGGTGCCAAGACAAAAGCTCCTGCCACGCTCCACCAAATTCCGGCACCAAGTGGCTTAAATCTTTCCAGATGATTTGCTTTACGGGGGTTTATTGTACAATATACTGGGTTATTTCCTTTGCTGGGTGGAATCATGCTTTTGGGTAAGGACCACCAGACCTCTCACCCCGCTGGGATCACCTCTCCCACCACGGGGGGGAAAATAGCACCTTTAGGCATTTGGCTTTTCTGGGTTGTGTCTTTTGTGGCAGGTTTCAAGATCCCATCACCACAGACATTGTATAAAAATTGCTCCACGGTAAGGAAAGAGTGAGGTCTTCAGCTTTTTGTTTGTTTGTTTGTTTTTAAAAGCACCAGAAGCAAAGAGGTGAAGGGTAAAAGGAGCTTTTTCCTTCAGGAACAAGACACTTCCAACAAGACACTTCCACTTTGTCGTTGCTGTCATTGAGCTGGAAGAAGGCAACAGTGGCCGATATGAAGAAGGAGAATCCAACTACCTGGAGCAGCCCCACAGAGTCTGTTGGGAGACACTGGGAGAGAAACCTGGTTGTTATTTATATAAATATATTAAGGAAAAAAAACAGGTTTATTTGAAAATTTACAAGAAACCAGCGCAGCTGAAGCTGAAGGTCTGTGTCATGAATTAAGGAAATTTTATGCCTACCAGTGATGAAGGAGAATTTTTAGATTGGCAAGGAAGAACAATGTTCCCAGGTCTACAGGAGGGGAGCAGTAAGATTTCCAGCCAGCTGGGATCTCCTCACCTTGGCTTCTCCTGTTTCCCAGCTCGTCCTGCGCTTTGCTAAACGCCTCGGTTTTTCTACAGTTTGCATATATTTAAGAAAAAGGCAGCTGAGCAAAGGGAGAAAAGTGATAATGTCTGCAGAGAACAGTGACAGGTAGAGAGTTACCTGTGTCCTTCAGAGCAGAGGGTGCTCCTGGAAGCACCAACATGCATTTCAGCAACTGTGGGTAACCAAGGCTGGAAGACGGGATGTGGGGAAGATGCCAGTAGATCCAAGAAACATTCATAATCTCTCTCTCTGATGGTGACTCTTTCAGAAGCTAAAAATCTAAGAAAAGAAGTTGTAAGGCTGTAATCTGACTTGCCTTTTGATCTATTTGGCTCCATATAAAATAATAAAAACTCTCTTTAAATAACTTTTGCAAATAAGGCCTGTATCATCCGGGGAAGCTCTCCAACAGATACATCGATTTGCTTTCACAACGTCAGCTTGTAATTCCACTGCTGCTGGGATTGTAACACACAGACAAGGTGTTAAAAAAAAAAAAGAGGGGAAAAAAAAAAAAGAAACCAAACCGACAACCACCAAAAAATAAAAACCTGCTTTGGATACAAAAATCTCCCTGGTGGGAAGGGTTCAAGGACTCATGCTTCACCCACGGGGCGGCAGAAGCTCTCCCTCCCTCGGATGCAACGTGGCCACCGTGGGGGCTGTTGGGGCAAGGAGAGGGGGAAGGTGAAGTCAGTCGTGCTGCTGGAAGCGACGTTGCACAGACAGTATCCGCGTGTGGAGCAGAGAAAGGACTCGTTTAGAAAACACAAGAGTTATTTTGCACACATGGACGACAACAAGGCTACTTAGTTTTCCTTTTTTTTTTTTTTCCAACATACTCCGTCCTCCCCCCCCCCCTCCCCCTACAAACAACAGAGTGGAACAAAAACCAAAAGAAAAAAAAAAATATATATCCCTAAGAAATCCAGGTAAAATCCTTGTCATTCTCCCCAGAGTTGTCCTGCTCCTGCGGAGAATCGACGTCTTTGTCGTCATCTAAAATGACATCATCTTGTGACATGCCCACGTCATCCTTCCACTTGATGTCGTCGTCGTCTCCCATCTCCTCGTCTCCTTCCACTTTGATGTCATCGGGGTCTTCCATGTACTGCCCTTCCCCGGGGTAGCACTCGTCTGGAGACCCTTCTCCTCCGTTGTGGTCCAGGTGACCGGCCATGCCTCGGCCGGAGCAGTCGGCACAAACTCCGTGGCGGCGAGAGCCGTGCTTTATCCCCACGCTGGCTGCAGACATGAACACCCTGTTGCACACTTTGCAGACATACTTCTTGTCTTTGCTGTGGACCTGGGAAAGGAGAACCACCAAGAGAAGTTAACGCCAATGGAGATGGATGGAGAGCTACGGGGAAGACCACGCTCCTCCCATCCTCTGCAAAGGCAAAGCCACCACAGCCCACGGGTCGCAGCTTTCGTCATCAACTCAAACCCACCATGATTAATTCAACCCTCTAATGGTGTCATACGATGGAAGAAACCTTTTGATCATCAAACAAGTGGTTTTAAGAGGAAATTTATCACCTCGTTTCTTTTTTTCCCCTCCTCTTTTCTTTGTTTTTCTGGGGTGCAATAGTCACACTGCACCGCCACGAGGAAAATTTTAAAGAGGGGAAAAAAAAAACCAAACAAACCAACAAATCCCACCATCCCCAAGCACCAGTCCTCTGCAGACCAGAGCAGAACAGCCCACGACCAAATGGGTGTTAATGTCACAGTAATTCAGCCGTTTCTCTCCCAATCCCACTGCTGCCAAGAACCACAGAGTAGGAGCACCATTGGCACATCCTGTATCTCTTAAAAAAACCCCAAAAAATCAGCAGCTGAATGCATTTCTGACCTTATTTCTGACTGCGGTGGTGGCTGAAAAATGGTTTGTCACAAATGTTTCTGTTCTATAAAACATGCTGCATTTTATGCCCAAGAATAACAGGCCCACGGAGCTACCACACTTAGAGAAGCAGCGGTGAGTGGGGAAATGCTCAGCAGGACACCAGAAATTTCTTCAAGATTCACACTTCACTACACAATGAGCAAAATTCTATACTTTGGTATGTACCACAGAATGGTCTGGGTTGGAAGGGACCTTAAAGACCACCCAGTTCCAAGCCCCCTGCCCTGGGCAGGGACACCTCCCACCAGAGCAGGTTGCTCCAAGCCCCCTTCAGCCTGGCCTTGAACCCCTCCAGGGATGGGGCAGCCACAGCTTCTCTGGGCAACTGGGGCCAGGGTCTCATCACCCTCACAGCAAAGAAATTATTTCTAATTTCTAACCTAAATCTTGCCTCTTTCATCTTAAAACCATTCCCCCTCATCCCATCTCTCCTCTCCCTGATGAAGAGTCCCTCCCCAGCTTTCCTGCAGCCCCTTTAGGGACTGGAAGAGGCTCTAAGGTCTCCCCGGAGCCTTCTCTTCTCCAGGCTGAACCCCCCCAACTCTCTCAGGCTGTCCTCCCAGCAGAGGGGCTCCAGCCCTCCCAGCATCTCCATGGCCTCCTCTGGACCCATTCCAACAGGTCCATCTCCTTCCTGTGCTGAGGACTCTAAAGCTGAATGCAGGACTCCAGGTGGGGTCCCACCAGAGCAGAGGGGGAGATTCACCTCTCTTGACTCGCTGGCAATGTTTCTTTTGATGTGGCCCAGGATGCAGCTGGCTTTCTGAGCTGCGAGCTGAAGGTATTTGGGAAGAGGACAAATTGACCCATCTTACCCCCCCAGCCCCCACTGCTGCAGGACACTGGCTCAGGCTTTGTACTGCACCATCCCCAACCACGTTCAAAGCTCTTGAGCTCTTCTGATGTGCTCTGGCTTCAGGTCCCCCTTGCTCTGAGCTAGTCCCTACCACATATTCTTCAACAGCACCCAGCAAAGTCATTGTATTTTACTGGATTTTTTTTTTTTTTAAACACTACATTTAAGCTTTTTTTTAAAGCAGTTGGAAAAAGCTGGTGAAAGTCATTTAACAGGATCTATAGGCATCATTCATTTTTAAGTGTTAAAAGAACGATTTTCAGGCATCAAAAGCTGAACAGGATTAGAGAATGTGGTCAAAGGTGCAGAATAAAGGCTAAAAGAGCCATACAAAAAAGAAAATATAAAACAGGTAATAAAATGAGGAGTAACTGAAGTATCTGATAAAAAACCGATCACTTCTTTCCCTCTTTTCCAACACTGAGAGTTTAGCCAGCATATTTGAAGTGAAACTTATTACTGTATGAGCTCAGCAGAAATTAATTTTATTTCCCTTATTGCCAAATTATTAAGTATTAAACACAGAAATGGCATTTGGCCTTCAGTATCTGAAGATGGGATTAGGAAGACCATATTTTAACTGACTAAAAACTAATATTGCAGGCAGAAGGGGAAAAACATGCTGACAACATCCTAAATTTCTGGAAAAAAGGGAAAGTTCTCAGAAATATGATGCTGAAGGCAACCAGCTGGCAAGGTGTTCCCTGCTGCAGAACTAGTAACGGATCTTGAAAATCTGCATGCTTGCAGCAGGACTGAGCTCGCTGCCTGGATGTGCCTCCTGAACACCAGTCCCCCCCCCCCCCCACCCCCAAAAAAATATAGAAGGGACACCTTGAGGAGCAGGCAGTCCCCTAAGCAGATGGCTGGCACTTATCTGGGTGGAAACAGGGGCAAAGAAGGGAGCAGAAGTGGATGGTGGGTTCTGAGCACCACAGCAACTCATCACATAAGTTGCTCGGTCACCCCAGTGCAAGGGGCCAGGGCAAAGTGCTCACTCCGTGGTGGCACTGCTGGTTGGCAAGTTGTGCCATGTCACCAGCAGCTGCTGGAAGAGGAAGACTGGCTGCCTGAGAAAAGGCACAGGCTTCTGCAGCAGCAGCAGCAGGGATGGAGCAAGGTGCATAGATGGTGTAATGCTGAAATAATAACCAAGATCACTATGGATTTAAAAATAATAATAATTAAAAAAAAAAAAAAGCTACTGCAAGGAAATGGAAGGTCAGTACACAAACAAAACCACTCTTTCCCATTCAAATTTATCCTGCCAGTTTTATCATGGAATCATAGAACGGTTTGGGTGGGAAGGGACCTTAAAGCCCATCCAGTCCCACCCCCTGCCCTGGGCAGGGACATCTCCCACCAGACCAGGTGGTTCAAAGCCCTGTCCAACCTGGCCTTGGACACCTCCAGGGATGGGGCATTTACCACCTCTTTGGGCAACCTGTTCCAGTGCCTCATGACCCTTAAAAAACTTCTTCCTGAGACCTCATCTCAGTCTCCCCTCTTTCAGTTTGAAGTGGTTTGCGATGCTGTGCCACACCAGGGTAAGACAGTTCAGTAGGTATAGAATTATACAGAGACAGGTCACCTCAAACTAGAGCCAAGAAACTTTTGGTTAAGTTGTTTTTTTTTTTTGGTTATTTAGCTGGGTTTTTTGGAGCTGAGAACCTCAAGGGTATTACAGGGTAGAGCTTCCTTGTGGACACTGCCTGCTGACTGCAGCTGGGCGAGAAACCTCGGTTTACACTCGGCCACCGCACAAAAAACCCTCTTGAGATGCAAAGACTTATAAAGAAAATCTGGGTTTTTTTTCACTTTAACAATCCAATTCAGAGGAAACAAGCACTTCCAGTCAATCTAAATTTTATATAAAGACTACCAAAAATACACTTTTTAATCTGAATTAACCAAAGGGGACTATTTCAGTTTGTTTATCAGTTGAGGATCTGAGAGAAACAGAGGGGGTTTGGTATTAAACCTACTTCCTTTTCTTACTTGTTATTTTTATAACACTTATTTTTATTTGACACACACCAGCATCCATCTTTACAGGGTTACCCGACACTTAACAATTAAACCCCAAAACGTCAGGGGCATTGGAAATAAGCTGAGAGGAGCAGCAAAGTGCAGGAATCCAGCTTAAAATTTTGTTTCTGAAGTTGTGAAAAGCCAGACAATGGCTCCAGCCAGCCTCCTCGGTGCTTGTGAGCAACTTTAACAAGGCATGGCATTTTTTTCAATAACTAGGCATTGCCAGACCAGGGTAATTTTGCCTCAAATTCTTCTTGCTGAGCAACTTACTTTAAAGCTTTCTGTACCCAGTCATTCAACCTATTAAAACAATTAATACATAATATTTTTTTACACCCTAGAGTCAGCATCAGTTATTCTGCCTTCCCATCCTGTCAGGGTTGAACGGGAAGGAGGATCAACAGGCAGCAAAATAGCTTGGAAAAGTGGGGAAAAAAGGATACTGGAGAAGCCCCCAAAGGGAAAAAAAAACCCTACAGAACTCAGGAGACTGAGCTCCTGTTATCATTAACCTGAGCAAACAGGCTGTTCCCACCCAGCACCCCCCTCCTTACCAAGGTGTGTCGCTTCATGTGCTCCCGGCGGGTGAACTTCTTCCCGCAGATCTCGCAGGGATAGGGCCTTTCTCCGGTGTGGGATCGCATGTGTCTCTTCAGGATGCACTGGTGCATGGCCGAAAAACTGCAGTACGGGCACTTGAACTTCTTCCTGATGACTGTGAACTCGTTGACTGGAAGAGAACAGGCAAAACACACAGATTACTTTCAGGATGTCTCCAAACGGTCAGTCTTCTCATTTACTATTTCACTGAAATCACACTCTCGCCTCTCAACCATCTCTAATTTTCTTTAAAGCTTATACTATATTATTATACGTCATATTAAAGCAAAAAACTTCAAGTACCTTCACCAGAGAAGCTTTTGAACAAGCCAACACACAAACAAGACTCTGTATCACACACTGCACTGACAATCTGCTAGAATTCTCACTTATTATAATGAATTATCCTCAATATCAAGATCTAACATCCTGACGCTATAATTTGTGGAAAAAGAAGTATCCAGCTGCAGACACAAGACCACTAACATAACACCCCGATGCTGCCTTGTGCTTTAGTTTTATTTTTGGGGGTGATGCACAACCATCCTCACCCTCCCCAGGAGCATTTCAGTGAAGCTGCAGAGAGTGGGGATCACCCAGGAGAAACAGGGGAGTCACAACCAACACACTCCAACTCTCAACTAGCATCACCATTACAGACACAGGAATATAAAAGGATGTGGAACGTTGAATTACAGCAGGACCCTTGAAACCTCCCTATAAGACAATTATTTAAAGCCCTCAATGGACTATTTTCTGCCTCTCCCCCCCCATCATATTTTGCTGAACCAGAAAAGGGAAGACCTCTTTGAAGCCGTTCTGACACTGCTGATTCTTTTCTTCTTGCCACCTCCTCAGAGGCACCCAGAAGGAATACAGGGACAGTACGGAGAGCCCAAGGGTGACATTTGCCAGCAAAACCCCCTCCAAACAACAGGAAAGTGCAATATGCAAAATACAGGTGAAAACAGAGTATTTGCTGCTCCCTGAGGACACCTGCCCACGGTAAGCCTGGAAGTCACTGTCCACCTGGATCTGATTTAAAATCTCCACCTTCTAATAATTCCATTGTTTTCCATTAGTATGTTAATTTTCACCCACTTTTCTCCTAATTATTGTTATTTCTCAAAGCAATGTATTGCTTCCATAACATCGAGGGAATAAAGGAAAGCAAATTCTGTTAAATTACCTGAAGTACACTATTGGGTGTGTAAATGGTCCTTGGTAAATGAAACCAGTCACTGTAGGGGAGCTAAGGGAATAGGGAAATACCCAAAACCTACTCCATGGCTTTGAACATACCGAGTACTTTGCACTATTTTTAGATTATTATCAAAATTTTATCTGCCACAAATGCCCTGCAAATTCGATGCCTCCTGCGTGCCCTCAGCACACTGCAGGTAATGCCCCACAGTTACACTGGATATGGAAAAACAACTGCTTAAAGTACTCCTGTCATTTAATGCTCAATTTGTGGGCTTTATTTTCCTTCTATTTTTAAAATTTACTTTGTATTTACCATACAGATAAAATAATGTGAAAAATAACTACCTTTGGCACTCATGTACAAGTGCAAATGACACGATGCTATGAAGAGACACCTTTAAACAAAGTAACACCACCCTTCACAATCAGAACAAACCCTTCGACACAAACTCATCTTAGAAAAAGTATTCCAAGAAGTTTTTTTTTTTATTTTTTTTTTTTACTTTTCTAATGCAGACTAAAAGCCCAGTTCAAGATCTTAAAATCTGCTAAGATTTGAATTTTGTCTCAGCATTTGTTGTAACTACTCAGAATTAAACATATCCTCCACACAGGCAACTTTGTGGAAAAAAAAAAAAAAAAATCTTCCTTTGATTAGCAGTTTGAATTGGATCTAATATTCTTATATTATTTTCTTGTGTCCTATAACCTGCTGCTTTGGGCTGCTCGGTGATGGTGGTGCTCCATCCTACCAGGTGCTTTTTTTTTTGGGGGGGGTGGGGTGGTTTGGTGAGGGTTTTTTTTGGCTTTATCTTCTCCTTTGGATTTGACAGCCATTGTCTATACAATCAGAGGCAAGGAGCCCACTTTATGGCAAGTATCAATTTTAGGATACGAAGCTATTTATGATAAATACATTCCCAGTCTCATCCTGTAACCACTGGGGGGTTAGTGATAAGCCCCCCCCACACTTCTATTCCCCAGGATCACTATAAACCTATTACTGTGGAGTCTAGACAAGGTAAGTGAGCTGTAAGCTGATCAAGGGGTGTCAAGTGGGGACACGGAACCCTCCTTGCCCCAGTCCCAGGCCACGTCCAGCGGTACCCGGTGCCACGAACAGCCCACACGTGAGGAGCCAGGGCAGCAGGACACACAGCCTGAACCACCTCGCCCCGGGAAAAACAGACACAGAGATCCCGACAGCAACCAGATCCCAGGATTACGAAGCAAAAGTGCTTTAGAGAATAGAATTCCACCAAATCCCCTATTTCCTACATCGCCAGACTCTACCTGAGCCCCTGATTTCTGGAATGCCTCCTCTCATTTTCTGTCCATACCTGTCCCTTCACTTTACAGGGCTGTGTCAGGTGCGCAGCCCGCACCGCCAGCACGTGGCTTCCACACACCCAGAGCCATCTGCTCCAACACACATGTATTTCCAACAAACTCCTAAAAATTTCCAATTTCAACATCCCTTTCACTGACTTTTTGCCGACATTCAGCTGAAACTGCTCGAGAACACCACTTTGAGCTCCTAGCATGCTTATATTTAAAAAGTCACAGAACACTTTTTGCAGCTATGATTTTATTGAAAACTACTTTTTTTTTTTTCCTCCCCACCAAATACCCGTATACTTAGTTCTTGTATCTACAAAAGTAAACACCTGGAAAACAACAGCAGTGTTAGAAAAATAACTGTATTGCAGAGTTAACATTTTCCCAGTACTGTTAAATATCTGCACCCCCAAGCACGTATATTTCACAAACATCATCCCAACTTTGGTATTATCTTTTGTCTTAAATGAGAATATTTTATAGAGCTTATGTATAGCAGCATAAAGGTCCTAAAAAATAATCTTTAGCAAGACCCTCAAGACTGTTAACAACAGTGCCACAGACAACCAGCTACTGGTCACCACTACAGAAGAAAAGCACCAAGAAATGGAGAATGGAACACAAGGAGTGCCATAGTAAAAATCTATGTCATTAACTCCACTAAAATATTTACACGTGTGGTTTTAAGACCAACACAACAATGCTTTGAAAAAAAACTTTTGGTTTTGTCATCTCAAGTAATTTTACTTATTTCACTGAGGTTGTCAAATGAAAGGGGCTCCTCCATCCCAAACTGGAGAGAAGGGAAAGCTCCAGTGATACACGGCCCGATAGAGCTACTTTGTAGGAACTTTGTTTTACTCTGTAAACTGATATAATCACTGAAATGCCACACTCAATTGGTTATTATGAAGAATTCACAAATTTTAAGAGAATTCCTGTCCCTTAATCTTTATTATATTTAAGGTTATAAATAGCAAGGTGCAATTTAACTGTCAAACTTACACTTCCCACCGTCTTCCCATGCCACTTTCTAACACAAAAATCCTGCTTTTAAAAAAAGTTTTCTACGCAAACTCTGAGCCTCTGCTGTGTTATAACCTGTGGTTCTAATGTTTAAAAAAAACCCCATTCCTGATCCTGAAGGGAAAACACTGGAAATTCTCAGAGCTGAAATTAGGAAGCTCTCTGATGTACAGGCCAAGGAAAATATTACTTAAACCTCTAATACAGAGAATGAGCTGACCTGACTATAGAAAAATAGGTCCATGTTGAATTAAATCCTCAAATATGAGAAAAATGAATAAACACGAAACGTCACTAACTATTGTCACTTGAACTAAGCCTTTTAAAATTTGCTGAAATTACTTTTTCTGAAATCTTACTTTTCTGATTCTGACAAGTCCTGCCATGCTGCTTCCAAATTTCTAGATAAGACCTATTTTGGTCACAACTTTCTCTTTTGGCTCAGCTTTCTCCTCCCTTACTCACTGGTTATTTAACAGCAAAATAAATTATGAGGCAATTAAACTGACATCTGTAAGAGGGGAAGCTGACAGACTGTACACAGACAGCTGTGATCCACAACGCCAAAGATGTCAATGGGAGCAGAGAAAAAAATGCATGTGACTACAAAAACAATTAAATAATTTTAAAAATGATTGAAGTATGGTGTACTACACTGATTACACAGGAAGATATTCTCTAACTGCACCCCACTCAAACAAAGAGTAAGAATGAAGCCAAGTGGGGAAACTCTGGCTTCCCAACCTGGAGAAATCCATCCCTGGCTGGGCACGGAGCTGGCTGCCAGCAGGGATGGGCAGAGCAGTGCCAACACACAAAATACCTGTTCTCTCTCCAGGAAAGCAAGGGCAGAGGGATCTGGCCCATCTCTCCCATCAGCTTTCCACAGGGAACAGCTTGGCAAGAAGCTCTCCCCTGCAGACCTCCCGGCTGCTCAAGCCCGGTGCTTTGTGTGCCACCAAGTATTTCACATTTTTGCCTCCCTGAGATGCAATAATATTATGAGAAAGGACTTTCCTGAAGAACTGTAGAAGATCAAGCACAGAAGTTACTTTTGTCACCTCAGCTGTCCCTCTTGCCCACTAAGGAACCCCCCCCCCAACGCCGAGGCTCAGGCTGCCAACAAGCTGTGCTGCACGTGGAGCAGCTGGAAAGTACTACACTTAATTACACTAATTTCACAGTTACTATAATCTGGTTTCTCATGTAGATATATAGCAAGAGACATCAAAATATTTAATCTTTTAAAAAAATAAATTAATTTCATAATCAAATAGGAATTACAGCAAGACTTCTATCCTCCAGTAACAACCATTGCTATTTTGTTTGCACACCCTAAGCTACAATTGGATCTTCTATGTAAAGCCTCCTCTCCTCAGTTTCAACAGTTTACATTCAGCCTGGCTAAATTAATTACATTATATAAAACAAACGAGTCAGAAAAAGGTACAGAATTCCTGAAGACCACAGCCATGCTCCAGTATATTTTTTTAAAAAGTCCTAAAAGTATTCAGACATAATATCCATCAAAAATACAACCCTTGCGACGACTTTCAAGCCCAAATAATACACCCTGTTGCACATGTGAACAAGCAGCATGTTTTTCTCCTTTCAATGACAGAGAAAACCAGATTTTATAAACAGCTTATAGGGCTGAGCAACCCAGTGCTTTCACAGCTCCTAATCTCAAGCTGAAAAACCCTGAAATGCCCAAGTTGTCTAACAGACAGAGCACTAGAGCAGAACTCAGAAGACTGAATTCTATTATTAATTCTATTGCTAACACGCTCAACAACAGAGGTATGCTATTTTCCCAGGGAATACGAGGAAAACACCACCATTTCTTTTATAAAGCACTTTGAGATCTCCTGATAGAAAAAGTTTAAGACAGTATAAGCACACAGTAGGATGACACCAATAAGATAGCCAAAGTGCCTGTTATATGGACTGACAAAAGTCATCTTTGCACAAAAATTGTGCCGTGGCTGCACTTACACAGTGTCTGGAACCAGCACATTATTGACCTGATCAGCCGTGGGGAGTTACTCTATTATATTACACCTGTGGTAGGTTTTATTTGCAGCACAAGGGGAAAAAAATTGCATTTCCTAGTTTAAAAAGCAGCATCTCGTTTAGGCACGGGTAGCTACATCTCCTTGGGCTCCTCCTTTTGTCCTACACTCTCCAAAAACTCCAACCCGCCCAACCGGGCAGAGCCCAGGTAACAACATGCTTTCAGGTGGTTAGTGAGGTTCTTCTGGGTACCGAAGCCCTTGCCACAGAAGAGACACCCCAAAGTACGCTCGTTCGAGTGCACAGACATGAGGTGCCTGTTTAAGTCTGTCTTGTCTCGAAACAGCTTGGCACAGTTAGGACACTGCATCTTCTTACAGTTGAAGTGGATGGTCTTTTCGTGCCGGTCCATGTTGGATTTCAGAGTGAAGCTGGCGGGGCATTTGGAGCAGTGGAAGCGGGCGAGCTGGCCGGGATGGACGCCCTCGGGTCGGGAGCAGCCAACCAAGTCCCACGGGAGAAGCACGGAGAGAGCGTGTTCATGGATGTGCTCCTTCAGCTCCTCAGAGCACGGGAAAACCCTCCCGCAGAAACCACAGCTCAACCTCCTGGCCAGAGCAGAGTCCAGGAACAGGCCATCCGGGGGTACGTCCGTGTCTTCAGACCTCGAGAAACTCGTATCTAAAACAGAAACACACACACACACACACGTACTGATCAGTGTCTGCTGGTAGAAAAATGATGATGGTTTAAAATAATATATATTTTTTTTTTTTCTCTACTTACCTGAATCTGAGTTATCAAACTGCCAAAGTGCTACAAATCCATCGTAAGAGGCCTGCAAATGAAAAGCAGACTTAAGTTAAGGCAAGCATTTACAAGAAGACACCTCTGTAGTTAGTGCTCAGGCTCTCATCACTGCCTTTCCTTGCTCTTTGAGGGAGGCTCATCACTGGATTTGGGAACCCTACGTGCCTTTACAGAACTTTCACTTGCAATGCAGCCAAGTTAACTGGGCTGGGTTTTGCAAGATTTGGTGTTTTGAAGAGTAATCAACTTATATCCTGGATAACTACTCAGTTTTTGTCTCACTAAGCACCTGTAGCTCCCACTCAGGCCAACGGGAAAGAAACCCTGGACAGAAAAGGTCCAGCAGATATAACAGAACTGGAACATTTTCCCTTACCTCCCTAAGGCTACTTTTTCTTTCCACATAGAAAAACCCATAAGAAAACCAACCCCACCTGCATAGCTCCCTTTACACAACGCTCTCTGGCATTGCTGACCCAAATTATAAATAAAAGCTGATTTTTTAAGTTTTGGTTTCTTTTTTTTTTTTCCCCTAAAGCATTTGCAATATGCCAGCGTGCAGCAGATGGCAACCCTCCATGAGGCAGAGGCATGATGCAGCCTGGGCAGGTCTGCTGGCCACCGGGCAAGCGGCTACCAGCCGTTCCGACCAGCTCGTTTTGCTCTAAGGTGACTTGCAAAGGAAAAAAAAAAATCAGCATTTCCACCTATTTTACAGGACTAAAGCTTCATTAAAAAAATATTAAGAATAAGAAATGCCACAGAAAGCTAGGGATTTGATGTCAAACTCCTGACTCCTGAGAGAGAGCCAGCCTGCTTCTATTGGTATTTAGATAGAAGAAATTCAAATGTGAAAGACCACAAGTGGGTAATGGATAACTGGGCACTCGCCTGTCTTTATGTCTTTATTAATATTCCTGCACACAATGGTTTGCAAGGGCATTTACAATTTACTTACAAAAAAAAAAAAAACAAACCAGTTTTTTGAACCCAGTTCTGCTGAGGTAAGGCAGAAAGGATAGAATTAGGACAGCACTGGCCCTGACCTCAACAGAATTCTAGTTATAAAATAACCTGTACTTAAAAAAAGGAAAAAAAAAAAAAAAAGAAAGCTACCAGATCAAAATATAAGATATTACAGTCATTCAAAGTATTTCTAACATGGGAGAATTTGATTAAACAGATAACTATGCATTTAAATGCCTTTGCATTTTTCCTCCACGATCTTACCTGGGTTGAGGAAGGCACCTCTCCTTTTATCACGGGTTCTGGTGACATTTCACCAGCAGAGCAGACCTCGGGGGGGCTCTGAGAGGCAAGGTGTGATGAAGGCAGCGGGGGAGATGGTGCTTCCACTTTGCCATCACATTCGCCCCTTGAACGATTCAAGTTGGTGCCAGGCCCTGGGGAACACAGGAAACGAATCTCACCCACGTGAACCAGCACCAGCTGGTGGTTTTAAAAAAGGCCTTGCAAAGGCAGCTTATCTTCCGTCAGTGGGAGGGGATGCAGCAGGACACTGATGCCAGGCTTTTTTTTTTTTTTTGTGTGTGTGTTTGTTGTTTTTTTTTTTTTAAAAAAAAACAGCCTCCCCACCCAAAATGTATGTGGTGGGGCTCTATCTCATGGCGTGAGCACTAAAGAGTTCGTCGGGAGAACGAAGCACAGCAAAAATATCCAGAGGAATGGCTTTTCTGAAAGACACTGCTTGGAGAAGCACCATTTCAAACACAAGCATTTCAATCTTTAAGTCACATACACACAAACTTTATTCTACTGCTTGCTTTCTTGAAAATTTGGGTTAAAGCTTCAGATTTGACCACGGTGTTTTATTTATGACGGTACTGTCAGTCCTTGATCTCAAAGTGCTTTACAAAAGATGGGAAAAAGTATCCCTTTCATTCTATTGCTAGCACGCATGGAAGTTCAAATATTTGTACAAAACTATTTGATTATACCTGACAGTCATTACATTCTAATAATCTACCATAGTTAAAAAGAAGAACATTGTTTGTCTGGCCAAAGCAGAATCATACCCTCTTGTCTACACCATAGCAACAGCCAAATGGTAAATAATATTATAGGAAATGCACCAAAAAAAAAAATAAATCAATGACAAATCTACGTACAAATAAAGACCACAATCAAGGCCAGTGCACATTACAAATTGTTGAATGAACTTTAACAAACACCCTGACTGAATATTGGAATGACATATTGAGCAGGTCATTATTTTTGAAAAGCAAGCAGGCAAAATCAGGAACAAATATGGCATAAAAGTAAACAAATTCATATTTAAAGCACTCTATGCCCTAAAGGCTTTTTTTGTTTCTAGCACAAAAGAGTTTGATTGAAACCTTTACGCATATAAAAAACACACTTTTCAATCTAGCTCCAAATAACAAGTGAAAGTTTATACTCTGTGAATACAATACACTGTGATCTGGGTCACAACAAAGCAATTGAGTAAAACCACATGAAGGTTTCTAAATACGAACAATCCCAAAGCCAACTTTTTATCAGCTTTCCAAAGGAAATTCAGCTCTTGTGCCACAAGCTGGATGTTTGATTTACCTTCCTCCGCTTTGATCGCGGATGGAAATCTCTCACCCCTTCGTTAGCTCTATTCATGTGTGATAACGGTATTTCGAGTTTTCATTCTGGTGATGCTCATCTATTGCTGGTCTCATTTAAAGGCAGGACAACAAAATGCTAAAATCCGATAAACTCAAAACAGGAAAACAAAAAAAAGAGGGGGGGAGGAAGTGAATTCCTGCCTAGCCATCAACACGTTCCTTTTTTTCCTGAGCATCCCAAACTGATTCAAACAGCCCCATTTACACTGAAGCTACACACTGTGACCACCAACAACTTAGAGGCATCTCCAGGTTGCACTTTCTTAAACAAATGGTGCTTTGGGAAAGAGTAAAGAACAAGCCAGTGGGGTCTGGCTTGATTAATTCTCTGTTATCACCTCTGGAGTTATGTAAGTTCCTAAGAAACTATGCATTTCTTAAAGCAAAAGTTAAGACTAGTAAACAAGCAGGGAAACAGAGCAAGGAGAAACAATAAACTCAATCATCCAACATGAGCCACAAAAACGTACAACAGAGAGTACAAAGATGATTTTTAAAACAGTAATTAATATTTATTTGGTTTCAACAACTGCAAGTAACACAAGAAGAAAAACCCACAGAAATGACCCATCCTTTGTGCAACAGAACACAAACAGCACCTGAATTTACATTTTGTCCCATTCTGATTAGTACTGCAAGAAACCTTTTTCCCCTCCTAAACGTGGATGGAAATGAATTTCAGTGTAAAGTAATTTTAACTTCTAAATCCGAAATCAAAAGTGCTTTCCTTCAGCCAGCTTTGAGTATGGAAGATGATGCACTGGTTTAGTAGAACTCATATGAATATCGTATTCTGTGACAGTTGGACAATAAACTATTGTGGAAAATGGAAAGGCAAAGGTTATTATATCTCATTTAAAACTGCATCCAATCTCCCCTAAACCTTGGTTTGCCATGTACAAAAATCCCATGCCAAACTGAATACCTTTAACTCCCCCTTGGGAAAGCCAACCACTGTGTAAAATGTATTCCTTTAACATCCAGAGCAAGTATAAATTATTGGCTCCAATGAACCACTAACTAAAAATAACGTATTAGCTGGTTTGCCCAAAAGAAAAGGGCTCTGTGTACCATGTAATCACTTGGACAGCAAGCTTCATAGGAATTGCTTCTATAAACAGTTTCAGTTGCAACAGGGTAAACAGGAAAAGCCAAACTTAGACATATAAAAAAAGCATGCAATGTACTATTCTGAAAAAGTGAAAGAGTTGCCCTTTAAGAAAGTCAATCACCCCAAAATATGAAAGTTTTCTGACTTATTTTTTAAAATGAGAAAACAAGGATGTAAACTAACCAACTCATTTTCTAATGAACGATAAAATTCTCATTTTCTCCATTATACTTGGCAAAACCAGCTAAAAACATTCAAGTAAAGCCTTTGAGACCTTTGTAGATGTGGTGTAACCGCACAGAACAATGCTACCAAAGTTCAGTATCATAAATGAAATAAGACACACATTATTAAACCAAGGAGCTGGGCAGAACAGCACTGATGAGGTCAGAAATCAGCAAAGAATAACCCACTTTTACAGACAAGCCATCAAAACGTGTAAAGATGAGGAAAACCAAACCTCCCTGAGGTCTTACCTGAAAGAAAACCCCAACACCACACTTTGCAGGTTCAGCAACTAAGGGTACCCAAGACAACCCCAGGAATAACTGACACTTTTTTTTTTTCTCCTTCAAAACCTGAACATTCTTTACGTTTCCGACAAGCACATAAACAATGTCAGTTTTGATCATACACCACGAACACCACAAATTCCCAGAGCCCTTCAGCTGTAGGTTTCTTGGCAACTGCGTTACCCAAATGGCAAGATATTTAAGTCTTCCCCCTGGATTTTGAATTAGTTTGAACTGTTTTAACTTTAGAAATGCTCTGCTTATGTTTGACTACATCATAGTGATACAACAATCCTCCACACACATCCCAGGCTTCGTTTGCCATCAGCAGAATGTTAAGTCATGTCATACCTCATACAAACACTGCAAGATACAATGAGATGGGAAAAAAGAACACAGGGTAAAATGAAAATCTTGGGGTATCCTCTATTGACTTTTACAACAGCATGAACTATGCGGAAGAAAAAATGTGAACTTTTAATGTATGCAGTAACTTGGAGAGTGATATCCCCTTTACAAATGGCTCAGAGTTTTAAACATGTATAATACACTCTTCAGATTTTCCACCTCCATTAAGTTTTTTCCTCCAGAAAAGAAAAATAAACTTGACCACTGCTTCTTGAGTCAGTCACTTACTCTAGTGCTTCATAAGAGAGTACGAAGGCAATCTAGTGGTAGCAGTTAAGAATAAAAACACATTTCGTATTTTTTAAACTCAAAGAATTTTAACTGATCAATTTCTCTTAACAGTGCATTTCCTCTTCAAATTAGGCAGATGAAAACTGTGCTGGTTTTGGTTTTTCTTTAAAAAAACCCCACACCAATAAATAACAACCAAAAAACCCCCTTGTTCTTGTTCACTGTGCTCCTGCCGACTCCCCCGTCTTTTTTTTAATATAACCCAAGACTTAAAATGACTCAACATCCTCAAATTGTGTTTGAAGAAAAATGTGAAAAACACCTACAAAGCTAGCACAGACCTAGACTGTGCTTTTAGATCTCCAGAACCTTCTTACCACTTGCTTTACTGTCGCTTCATACACCAAAAAATTCTCATTAAACTTGGTGTCCTATTGTATTCAGTAATGACCACTTTAAAGCAAGCGAGTCATACCAGAACTTCTTTTTCAAGTGATTAAAATAAATCAATATGTGTGAATCTGCATAAGATGGAATAAAAATATGTCCTTAACTCCCTGCTTCTGTAAAAATCCTTTTACCAGGCCACAGAAACATCCACCTACTGGTGCCAGAGCTCCAGACCAAGCGAGTGGTTGTCTTTTTGTCTTATACGATTCACAAAAATTAGATAATTGAAGCTTAACTGAAGGAAATTCAAATAATAGCAAAAGGACTGGATAACAGGGACCTCAAATACAGGCTGGAAGGACCTCCTCAGACATCGCATCCCTCACTGAGCTATCATTTACCCCCTTTTTTGATCTATCAATCTTTATTTTAAACTAAGTTGATCTTCTGCCTATACCATGGCTGCTCCTGAACTCCACTTCTCAGTTCATTAGGCAATCTCTAATTTCTGCCCCAAATTTATGACTACCTTATACTCATTTGTCTTCACGCCAAGTGGTCCTTCAGCTTTTAAGTAAAATCTAAAATCCTCCAGCCACGAGAAGGATGATGGATAGAGGGCGGCCCCATCATTATTCCAGTTTATCATGACAGAAGATGAAAGCGTTGGTTCCACCTGTCAGGAGCCAGGGATGGGAAGACACAGAGCATCCATCATCCCTCGCAGCCCAGCATCAGCCACCTCTGCTCCCACCTGCCCCGGTGCCAGCCCAGGGCTCTTCTCACCAGCCACCACCAGCATCTGGGCAACCAAGGGATCTCCAACCCAGAGACCAGGCTGAACTACCACAATCTGATTTAACTGGAGATCATTCAGTAAGAGAACTAACCAGGGACAAGATCACTGCATTAGCAATTCTCCCCTAAATGCTAAAGCTCCAGAATAAGGTACAAAATTTATTTTTTTCCTTTAAATTTAGGAAGATTTTCAAAAAACTATTACCGCTGTCCAGGCACGAGAAGTGAAAAGACCCAACATAATACTGTAGAGTTTTTTACCTTTATTATACAACCTAAGTGACTGGTAAAAGTTACTTATTTTTTTGCTGTCAAGGAAACTAAAAATAAATATCTTAAGTGACCTTTTCATTCTATTTAATTGGTCAGTTTTCTTGGTATACATTAAAATAAACCCTTTCTGCTGAAAAACTATAGTACTCAGAAAGCCACTGCTTGCTCTATTTTACATCACAGATTATATCTCCATCTCCTGAGAGCATTATTAAAATACAGCATTAATATTTTTTCCTTCTTTGTGAACTGGAGAATTGAACTATTTTACGATTGCAATGAAGAAAATACAAATATACGCTGGAAAATGAGGTGTCCGTGTCATGGTACGTATCAGCTGTCTCCAGCAGATCACCAGGAGAAAAACCACTTTTTTCCATAAGAGAGTATCACGAAACAATCAATAGCTGCTCATTACTTACAGAGAGGTCTAAAAGCAAACAGCAAGAAGGAAAGATCACATTATCTACAAAATCACAACTGTTTCTACAGAAGCAGCAGCCAAACCTCCTTTCAACATTAGGCGATTTTGGATTCCAAACCTTTGTAGCTACTTCTTTTACCGTAAGGACTCAAATACTTCGTATTTCATTTTTAAGTACCATTTTGCAAACAAGCAAAAGAGAAACTTGAGGACAAGCACTAGACACACTAAACGCTTACTTCCGTGGCTTCAGCAGTTAACATTAAAGTTGGATCAATACCAGACACAGGTTTCCACGTTTTATGAAAAGTGGGATTAAGCAGCACTTAAAGCTGGATATAAACATCGTGGTAGCAATAAACGAGACAGCGACCTGTATTTTCTTCCCAGTAAAGATTTCACTTAAAGCATCAGTAAACAAAACAAACAAAAAAAAATAGAAAAAGATAAAAAACTTACGAGAGAGCGAATGCGTGCCTTTGGGCAAGTACTCAAAGAGCAGAGAACTATCCTCTCCCAGCATGTCGGCTTTCAGAGACAGCAAACTGTTCTTACTCATGAGAGCCGCGCGCAGGTTGGCCACGGTGGCAGCCTGGAGCGCCTCCTCCTTCTCCGGGGTGAGGGGCTGGGAGATGTAGCTGCCTTCCCCGCCGAGGAGGGCTTCCTCCACGCTCCCGTAGGGCTCCGGTCGCTCCACTCTGCTGTCAGAGCTGCTGGGCTCTGTCACTGTCACCTCAGCACCTGCGTGAGCAAAGATGCCATCAGAGAGCCATGTTCCTGAGATGAGGAACGTCAACCGCGCAATCCCGTTTAACCGTTGCTCCGAAGAACTGAGACCTGGCAAACTCGTCACCACTTGTTTCGGCTTCATTGGCACCTTTCAGGTGGATCCATCCCCCTCTTCCAGGAGTCTGAGGATGAACGTGAGGCTCAACAAAGTGCACCCACCCCACAGCTGGGGGTCTCTGTTCTTCCAGCCTCTGCCCCACTAACCCCAGCACCACAAACTGAGAGGGCAGGACGTGTCCAACCTCCCCCCAAAACCAAGAACTAGAAAAACTTTATTAATTTACTTATTTTAAACTAATATTTCAGAATATTTTAGTATTGAAATTACTGTCAAACATTTAAATTCTGGGGTTTTTTTCATACTTTTACTCAGGTAGTCTGGATTTTGTTCTTTTCATTTCCTCCCCATGAAGGCTTTAAAAAATCCAGTAACAGTCTATGACGGTGGACTGCTAATTAATATAAAATCCTTGGGATCGTTTGTTTAAAAATAATTACATAGTAATCAGTGGCTCCCAGTGTATATCACAGGGTAGGTTTTATACAGAAGTGATACAGTTGGAAGAAAAAAAAGGAAACAATCCAAAAAACTACAGATTGCCTCCTTACTACAGTAAGCTCCTAAGAAACTATATAAAAACCATAACAAAACCATCAATTAGTAAACCAAAACAAAAATGAAGAAGCTAAAATAAGGTTAATTCCTCCCTGTCAAAATATACATTCATTACAGAATCTCTCATGCTGTGAGCTTTGACTCATGTAAAGCAAAGTGATTCTTACACTTATCTTTACCCTTCACAGGAAGCAAAAAATTATCTTCAAAAAAATGCTGTTACCCCATTTATAAAGTGGGTAAAACAAATTGCAATTACCTACTCCAGACTCTGCAACAACATGCCCCAAACCCACCGAGTACCTGGCAAACAGGGCTCAAACTTCCCAACAAACAGAAGCCTTTGCAGTATTTGTATTATCAACACACAGAGGGAAGAAATCCAGAAATAAAAAGAAGACATTGAAAATGAATGATGAGATGGAAAAAGGTGGGGTTTTTTTTATTTTTATTTTATTTTTTTTTAACAGGTCCTGAGCATTTTAGTGCCTCCTAGTTCAAAATATGTTTAAATCTATTTAATGCACGAGGCAGCTATTACAGAATAGTGGTTTGACATGTACAAAATTAACACGCGGCTGCTTTCACCAAATTCTTCCTGCACTTCTCAGGGCAAGGAATTCAGGCGTTGCCCATGGACAGCCCAGCAATAACCTCACTCCCCTGCAGAGGGTTTCCCAGCCCAGAGCTGAGGAGGAAAGAGGAGGAAGGAGGAGGAGGAGTGTGACACACTTCCATGCAGCTGCAGTGTCCAAATACGTCAAACCTGGGAACGACATCAGTCTGCACGGCCCGATTAAAAAATGCTAATGAGGACACTGGTACGGTGCCTACCTCCTGTAACCTGGCAAACTGCTAAAGAAATAGCATTATTTTCATTTCTTTTACAGGTGGTAAAAGACACGGTGTCTTGCTCCAGGCCAGCAGAGCCAGGATCTGTCACTGAATTCCTCAGCCCAGGGCACATCAGGTTCCTTACCATGGTCAGACTGATTTTACGCAGTGTACTGTACTGCCAGTACCCCTTGCTGTTAACTTTTTCCACTTCCTTTAAAACACAAAAATCCTCAAAGCAAACAATAAGGAAAACCCAATCATTAGCAAAGTAACTCCCACACCCTGGACGTGTAAGGAATAGCCAGGCTGGGGGCTACACACACAGCAGCAGCAACTGTGTGAAATACCCGAGATGCTCTCTCTTTAAACCATTTCCCCCCCACCCCCCAATGGGTGTTTTGCTTGTAGAATCTCATATGATTAATTTTATTCAATCTTAGGCCAAGCAGAGGAATTCAACTGCTTGGAATTTGTACATGTTTTGTCATCCCCCTGTTACCGAGCGAGCGGTTTGCAGGTACATGCATTTTTCTAGATGATAATCAAGTTTGTTTTAAAAGCAAGCATTTCCACATGAAGGGAAATGACAAGAGTTTTAAAACCAGCAGCTGCTACAAAAGGTGGCACAGCACATAAATTCTAGCCCATTACATTGGTAACGTAACAGACAGATTTCTCCAATCAAAGCAAGGATGGTGCTGCTATTCCACCTGCACAGCAAATCACAGCAAATAACCGGGGCCAGGAAGGGTGTTTGTCAACAAAACGGTGTTGCCAAAAAACCAGGCAGGCAGTAAATCACCTTGCCTTTTCTCTTTTCCTTTTTCCTAGCCAATTACAGATGCTGATTGGCAGTTGCCAGAATCTGTTACTGCCTGCTGCACATAAACACTAATTGCTAAAACACACGCAGATTAATTGTAACCACAACAAGGCATTAAATGTTCCTCAAAAGCCAAGATTAGAGACAGACAGTGAAATAGAGGCTTTAGAGCTTCCAGTATTTATAGCTGATGTAACCTAATCAAATACATATTAAGGCAAAATAAATATCCACTTAGTCACATAAGTACTGAAATACTCTCAATCCACCAAAACCCCAAAATGCATCGAGTTCCTCTTCACGGCGCCTCCAAAACCACTTCTCTCTTTTCTCCAAAGCACGGCTTCTTTTTAACAAGTTTAGCCAAAGAATTACACGAATCAAAAGTATCTGTCACTTCCCAGTCATCTAAACTGTTTACTCCAGCGCTTCAACGGGAGGTAACCCAAGCTTTAGAAAATGAGCTTTTATTTTGCAATGACTGGAGGCAGCGGGGCAGGGGCAGCCCCAGAGCTCCCTCCCATTCCTCCCCAGCTGGGATCTTCTCGCAAGGAAACCCCGACCAGGGCAGGAGCTAAACACGGGATTAACGCCGCTCCGAAAAACAGAGCTCATTAGTCTCTTTAGCAAATAATTACTTTGCAGTTATTCTATGACACCAGCCCGCTTTCCGAAAGACAGAAGCTTTAGAAAAGCTTTATTAGTTTGTTGACTTGGATAAATATATTTTTTTTAATTATTTTTTATTTTCAACTAAAACACAGGGAATTTTTTTTTTTTATAGTTTTGGCAACAGCATTTCCACTCATCTCTGAAACTCTGAAAGCAACACTTAACAGGTAAAGTTTTTCCATGCACATGAAAGCATAACGTCAAAGGAATGTAGGAAGCCAAATTACGAGCATCTTCTCACTGACATCACATCCCAGCAGAGCACGGCAGGAAAAACACCCTTCATTCCCAACCAGGTGGCTTTAACACATCTGTAAGTGGGAATAACGCTTGGGCCAGTACAACACCCCCAGTGCACAAAGGGTGGCTCTTGTGCAGAAATTTACCCTCGGGGGAAAAAAAAACCTGAACCCTAGGCTTGCTCTGCAAGGGAAGGACAGCCCCAGGAAAGTCACCTTGCTTTGCCACACTGTGCAAAGCCCAAATCCAGATCAGAAATTCCTTTTATCAACAGACAGGCCACTATGACTATTTTAAAAAAAAAAAAAAAGTCCTATAAACTGAGCTCCCATCACAAACCCAGGTATAACAAGACCAGTTTGTACCAGTTAGAAAAATCAGGAAGTACCACAGACCTCTGCCAGGTCCTTGGGAAGGGCTACGGCAGAAATAACAGTGATGCAACTTACTAAAAGTATCCAAATGAAACACTAATGTGGTAAATTGTTTTCCAAGATCTAGGAGAAAACCAACAGTAAAAAGCATTAAACCAAGTCAAACAGCTGAAAAAATACCCAGGCTATCTCAGAAAGACTGAGAACCATTCCTGCTGCATTACCTGGATCCATCTGTAAGAATCACAGAATAAATTAGGTTGAAAGTGACTTCAGGGCTGCTGTTTGAGTTAGATCCCATTGCTCAGGGGCCTGTACAGCCAAGTTCTGAGTATCTGCAGGGAGGGAAATACCACAACTTTTCCAGGCCCTTTCTCCATCATTTGACCACTCTGTGAAGAATTTCCTTCTTTTATCCCATGAGAATTTCCCTTCCTGTAACTTGCACCCGTTACCTCCCATCCTTTCTCTGCACACATCTGAGAAGGGGCTGGCTCTGGACAATCCATTCATCCACCTCCCTTCTCTTCCTCATGGTTATAGAATCATAGAATCATCTGGGCCAGAAGGGTCATCTAGTCCAACCCCCCCACAGTCAGCAGGGACACCCCCAACTAGACCAGGTTGCCCAGGGCCTCATCAAGTCTCCCCTTGAATGTCTCCAGGGAAGGGGCCTCAACCCCCTCCCTGCTCCACCACCCTCGTTGTAAAGAACTTATTCCTAAAATCCAATCTGAATCTCCTTTTCTTCAGTTTAAACCCATTGCCCCTCAATTCTGCCACTGCACTGGTTGAACCAAGGTGTCTCAGCCTCTCCTATACCATATCTTGATGGCGTCAGCTGGGCTTGCTCAACCTTCTCAAAGTCTTTCTTGTCCTGGAGATCCCACTCCAAAGGTGGTCTTGCTTCCCTTGACATGCTCTTCATAAGCCAACTGAGCACATAGCTAGCCTTCACCACCACGAGGGCACGCAGACCCCTCTTCAGCTCCTTTCTCACCAGAACACATGTTCTGCAAAGCTGCTTTCTCACTCCTTGGCTGCCAACCCACACCGGTGCATAGGGTTTTTCTGTCCCCCACACAGGACTTCACATTTGTTTTTGTTGAATTCCTGCTGTTTCTGGCACTGCTGCCTTCCAGCACATCATTCCTCCCAGCCTGGTGTCATCCAACAACTTGCTGTGGGTTTGCTCCATCCCACCGCCCGGGTTGTTAAGGAACAAAGCAAACAGCATCAGTCCTGGAAGGATGCAGGTATTGGACTTTCTGGGGTAGCAGTTTAGGATCTCCTGCACACAGCTGGGTAATGTGTACTGCAGTGGAAAACGTCGTTTTTATTTTGTTTACAACACAACAGGCAAAAAGGACAGAGGGGGGCGAGGGCAGAGGTCCCAGCATCAGCAACATCTCCCACCCCAAATGCTCATTCCTGCATCCTCCCCTCCTACTTCCTCAGTTGTACCAAGACCACACGTCTAGTTGGGAGGTGAACCTGAGACAGGAACTACTATGTTAAAAATAAACTGGTTTATTAAAAAAGTTATTTTTAAACCCAGATCAGTTCCCCAATCCAGTTCACTACACGGCTGCACAGACGGTTTCACCGGAACAACTGCCGCAGAGCGTGGGGGTGCAATTCAGTACCAAGGGAAAGTGGGAGCCTCGGAAATGAAGCTTTTCTTTCAAGGACACTGCCAAATTATGACCTGAGCTGAACTCTTCTGGAAAGAAAAAAAAAAAACAACTGAGGTGAAATCAAAGACTTAATTTTCTGAGGTTCCTCTACCTATTTGTGTCAAGCATCTATAAAATCTACTCTAAGGTAGATCCGTATCTAAAATTTCAGGGATGATGTTTCTTGTATAAGTTTAGAAGATTTGGCTTGATCTCCTTCTGTGCAAAAGACAATTAATTTTTAAACTCATGGAAAAAAAAAAAAAAAGAAATCACCTGTCGTTTCCTAGTGTTTTTTCTTTGGAATAAAAAAATAAAAATAGGAGCACCTGGGCTGATAAAAAATTATAATCTTTTACCAGCTGCTAAAAATATTCTTGTATCAAAGCTTGTATTTCAAATACCTTCTTCTTTCTAACAGAAATTCTTCAAAAATGTTTCCCAATTTACTGTTTGCTAAGCCAAACCCAGCACTCTCACATACTGTAATATTTACATAGAGAAGCAATGCCATGAGCTATATTGGTTTTCATTAGCACTGTTTTATAAACATAATAGTACACATGTGGATATAATAAATGTGTGCAGCATTCAAAATAATCTCCAATTTCAGAACTCAGGAAACTATCAGGGAAACACAGATACTTAACCACAACTTCTTTTATGCTAAAGACTGTACATATCCTAAGTGAATCCTTATGGAATCAAAAACATGGTCTCCTTCAGACTGCGCTTCCCAAATCTCTTCTTCCAGGTTTGAGACCTCCTACAGCTTCTGAGCCACGACTCAAAGCGGGGTGACATGGGACACTGTCCTGTGCTGCAGGATTTGAGGTGCCAAGAAACACCATCCTTCACAAAACTGCACATTTCCAGTGCTGTTATAGTTCCAGAGGGCTCAGGGGGGGCCGTGCCAGCTGAAAGGCAGCATTCACCAAACAGGCTCAAATATAATTTTCAAGTCTACATCCATAGGATATTCCCCATATATGTTTTACCAACAGAATCATTCTCCTAAATATGTCTAAAATAGTATTTCTAAAATAAAGCAGGCTTGTTCTACACAAATATGACCTGGTTTTATATTGCTGTTTCTACAGTGGTCTAAAAGCACAACTATATCTCCATCTGTGTTTTCCTCAAAATAGCAATCAGTGTACAAATACCAACTGGAAAATTCCCCTACTGCCCCAGGTATCTGAAAAAAAAAATTAACAAATTTTGCAGATATTTTTCTGTGGGCTATGTCAGCAAAAGGAGCCCCTGGCCCCAAACCCAGATGTTTGTTCTGTTTGTTGGTTACTGATCTCGACTCAACCTGGGCACTTAAATGATCTTCCCCAAAATGAGATACAACAAAAAACCCCAATCCAAAGAGGATGGAAACGGATAAACTGGATGAGTTCATTATTTTTGAAACTATTGTAAAATGGAATAATGAAGTGGTCTTTGCAGAAGCAGGAAAGACTGAGCAGCCTAGAAATACCTTAAGTCACACTCTTGTTTCCCCAAAATAGACAGACTATCTCTTTAAAAATATTTAATGTCTTTAAAAATATTAAGGTTGACTGTGAGCTTCACCTCTTTTTCTCAGTCTCCTAAGTCAGGCAGTAAAAGGACAGATGTTTGTCTCTGTCCTGAGCAGCAGCAGAAAACGTCTCTTGCTGCACATCTGCACACAAATAGACACAAACACAAAGGGACAGAAACATAACATTCAAATATCACATTAAATACGAACACCAGGACTTGTGGTGTGTCAAGATGCTGCACTATTGCCTTTGAAAATGTTCAAGAACAAATATTTACCTTTATGAAACAGCTGCCTGTAAGAAATGTAAAAAACCCCATAAACCATCTGAGAGCAATACAGCAAAGTTAGCTTTTGGGTTTGATTCTTAGACACCGCGTCTAAAGAATTAATTCCTACTACTTTTTAATGCCAAATCAACCCTTCAAATAGGAAAGTGAAAATCCTGAACAGTGATGATTGCAAAGTAGGACTAGAAATTATTTTTTGATGTCTGGAATTCTAAAACCTTCTTGATTTCTTACTTCTGATTTCAGTAACAAAACAAAAAAGGGTAAAAAAAAAATGGTTTTGAAAGGTTGCAATCTCTGTAAAGATGAGCCAAGCGTAACCTTGGCACAAGGAACAACTGAAATAGTGAGATGGGCACTCAAGAGAGGGGAAGTGCCCCTGATCTCTGGGGTTAAAGCAGCTTAACAGAATCAGGGTTGTTACCATAGGGAGGAGGAAGAGGAGGAGGAGGGCTTTGGAGCCTGGGGAAAATGGAATGCAGGGTGGGGAAAGGAAACAGACACTGAGCTTTGAGCTAAAGCTGGTTTAGGGTGGAACCATTTTAAAGCCAGGGTGTAGCCAGGGAATCAGTGTCTGGGTTTAAAGCGATGATTTTCGATTCCAGACTTGAAAATAACCTGACCTAACCCTTTAATAACCCAGACTCAAAAGAGTTCTTCCTGCAAAAACTGTGTCCTAATCATTTTGTTAGCCTTTAACTGCGGCGATACGGAGAACCCCAATTTTTCAGGGAGCACTCTCAGCTACTCGTCTGCAAAATTCAGCACATGGACGCGGAGGTCAGAGGGTCGTGTTTTGGGGTGGGGTTTTTTCTATTTGCTTGTTTCTGTATTTTGCTGCAAGTAGCAGCTACCTCCAAGCAGTAAACTTCATGCACATGAAGAGACGACCAGAGACAGTCAGGAAACCTGGGCAGCTCCATAAGCCAGAGGAATGCAGAACTCGGGCTAAGCTGATTTTGGTACTAAGAAAGAATTCTGGGGGTGGCATTAGAACACAAATCTGTAACCCCTCCAGCTCTGGCTGAGAAAGCAAGTCTGGCATCACTGACTACCCCTGCTTAAGGCATTGAAATATCTCCCCAATAAAAGCATCATTAAACCCTCCTCAGTCAAGGCAATACCTTGCCCCACGACTACAACTTCATAAAAAGCAGATGGAAAAATGCAGTAATTAACTTCATTTTCCAAGTGGCAGGCAATTTGTAACTTACTATTGCCTACCCTCAAAAATACTCTGACACCTTTTCAATAAAGTGAACTTTTTATTCCAAAACATTTATCCTCCCCAAGAAGTGATCATTCCAAAACTGAGCATAAATGATCTAAATGATGAACTAACAGCAGAAAACTATTAAAATTAGAGCCTGTATTGGTTTAGAATATGAGATAATAATCTGACAACTGAAATTTTAACCAGGCTGGTTTTCATTCACGGCTGTAACAAATACTTAAACACTCACCTTAAGTTTTTTTTTTACATTGCAACTAGAACTAAGACCATGGGAGATGGATTGGAGACTACACCTCTTCAAAGCACAATCCATTTAAAGAAAGGATAAACATCTGTATTCTGTCCCAGGATTTTTTCAGCTGCCACTCTACACACATCATTTCAACACTGTGCACTTTCAGTCTTCCTACAACAACTTCCCTTAGCATCCCTTACAGCATCTGTAAAGGCATGCTCATTTTTTTTTCCTCTTCTCATCGTGCAGGACCTTTATTCCACTACTTGGACTAATATCAGAATAGAAACAATGGAATTGTCGCTGTTTTAAAGAAAATACTAATAATAATTAAAAAAAAAAAGAAATCACTGAAAAATTTGAGGAAAGATTTGAAGATTTGCATTGAAAAGCTCAATGTTACAGGAAGCCTGGGAGCTTGCTGAGAAAAAGCAAGAATAAAATCATCTATAAAATGACAATCTACACATTCACCTACTTGTACTTGGACAGGTCCAGACCTCACCTGCACAGAATTAGCTGAGAGTTCATCTAGATAGAGCTCTTTCTTGCTCCCTCTGAAGCCTTTTGAAATAAAAGCTCACTATATGATCCAAGTGCTAAACATCTGTGCTCACCAGCAGCTCCGTATCATCGTTTGCTCTCTAGAAACCGAGACAGAAGCAGGGAGAGGAAAAGGCTTACGGCACCAGCTGTCTCCCCTCTTCCTGGAGAGCCAGTAGCACAACTCCCTGCAGCAGGCACTGAAATCACAGCGTGTCACTGGAAAATGATGAGCTTGAACATCTCTCTGCGAGGAAGGAAACTTGTGCACGGTTAATATTTTCCCATCAAAATCCTTAAAGGAACTTGGAACTCTGCAAAGCCAGATGGATACAGCAAAGTCCTGTCCATCCTCCCCATGAAGGTCACTGCTCTGGGATTACTTAAATTCTGATGCTCGGTTTTTTTACCACGTACAACAATTTCACTACACGTAACTAAAGTAAAGCAAGAAATTCCTAAACTGTCTTTAAAAAATGACTGGTTTGTTTTGAAAATAATTAGCTTCATTTCACAGTCAATTGGCACACAGAAATTCACTCACAGCTTTAGGATGCAAACACTCAGAAGATGTGTGGGAGTATTTCCTTAGAAATAAATTCCTGAATCATAACTACCATGTTTGAACTAACACATTAATAAAACCATCAATAAATTCTTCAAAAGACACCCTCCAAAGCGACAGAGTTTTCCATTATACGAAGAGGCAAAACCAGCAACATTTTGCTAGCATTAACAACTCTTCTAGTGAAGATAACTGTCCTTTTCTGGCAAGAGCCTTTAAAATACCACCTGATCCTGAATCCTGTACACTCAAATGTATAATCCTGTAAACAGGATGTTGTTTATCCAGCAACATTAAAGGAACAGCAATGTAAGGAAAATGAAGATGCTCAAGGTACGAGACTACTTCTGAGTTTCGTAAGCAGCTTTGATACTAAGACTAGCAATCAGCAATGCTTCTTTAGAAAACCTACGAAATTCAAAAAGAAAGGTTAAAATAAAAGGCAGACCTGTTGTTTTGGCAAGTCTGTGGAAGAAATTCTTCTTGGATGTTGTGAAGCAAGTTAGTATTTATAAAAAAACATCCTTCAGTTTACTTTGGAGGATCGCTGCTCCAAGTTAGTGTGGCTTGGTAAGGAAAACAAAGACATGAATGTTTCAAACGAGGAGTGACAGACTGACATCCTGAACAACCCAAACAGGATGAGAAAGAAAAAAGCTAATGTGTTTTATGCTAAACAGAGAATCCAAATTAACAGATTGAAACTAGCATGAAAAGATGGTCCTCATCACGCTTTGTGCTTGACTGACACCACCCTCTTGAAACTGAGAGCTTCATCAGGTTCTCAGTCTACCGTCTCGACTTAGTTGGGATTCTTTTGCAAATCCTATTTGATGATTCTTTCTTGGATGAAGATACACTCTTCATGGCAGACGTTAAAAACCTCGTTTCAGTTGCTATTTCCATTATGTTAGATTACCATTAATAAGATTACTCCAAACACTCCTTTTTTATTTTAATCCATAATGTGATCAAATTCAAAGACTCTCAGCAGCGTCCCCCAGCATCTCAAAAATAATCAAGTGATTTGGATAGAATTTTCTTAACCTTTCAATTAAAAAAAATGAATCTCTGTCCTTTTGAGGACCCACTGATTCATATTTAAGTACAGTCTAGTTATGTATGTGTGACACTTTAGTACACTGCCTGCATTGATGAGAACATGCTTCCCAGTGAAGGAAGCACCACTACCAAGTGTGAATGAACTCTTAGTTGTTTCAAAAGCAAAGTTTCAGTGACTAATGTGCTTCTTTCTATCACAACATCAATTAAGTAATCCTGTATAATAGAGGAGTGGGACAGCAGTTTTAATTTGTGGAGTATACTGCCCCAAAGAATCACTGAATTAAAAAGGTGACGCAATGGTTACGTGCAAGACCCACCTTCCAAAAAACACTGCCCGCGGGTTGGTGAAACACAAGGCTGCTCACAAGCAAGGCCAAGTGAGGATCTTGCACAATTTCAGGAGGAACACACTAAAGCTGAACTTTTAAAATGGACACTCCTGAATCAGCTTTTGCACTACCAGAATGTGCATTAGTCCTCCAGTACAGAGACATTTGCAAATGGTACCCAAATTATCCCCCAATGAGGGCTTCCAGACTGAACAAGCAGCATCTTAAAATAACTGATTAGATCAGAAAAGTGAATGAGCCTCAAAGAACAAAGAGTTTCAGGTGACTTTCTTCCTCTTAGCTACTTATGAAAGAACATTCACCACCTATTTCCTCAACAAACGAGTACCTTTTCATCTCAGCTATGAACAATATGGATAGGAACACTTCTAAATAAATGAGGTAAAAAAAGAGCCCTAGACTCTGAAATCTGTTTTTAAGAATGAAGCCCGACACTACTAAATCAAAGACAACTTCAAGTTGAAATTTCTGCATATCCCAAATATTGCATTACAGAGTGCAGACACTTGCCATTATCCATTTTCACACAAAAGAATCAACTTTTTTCCCCACACTTGCAACACCCCTAGACTAATTCTGAATTCTGGCAAGAAAGGGAAGAACCTGGGGTACCAATACCCAACCTAAGCAGAGAACCCCTCAGCTTGGCAACTTGGGAGATGAAGCAGCTTGCAAGAGGGTTGCTTCCACCTGCTGGAGATGGGAAATATCAAGGCAAGACCAAAAGGCCCTACTGCTTGTAGGGACCAAGACAGTGATGGTTTGGGATAGCAGGAATGGTCTCACTACACACTGAAAGAGAAGAAACCTCAGCTGAGTGACTGACTCTGATTTCACCCAAACCACAACACCACACACCCGCGCACAAGAGCCTTGCTGCTGACAAGATGTCCAAGTGTTAACTGAAACTGAACACATACATAAACACAAATCCTCCAAATTCATACCCAAAAATCCCCCAAAAGACAAGAAAATTCAACCTAAAATACAGACAGAGCTCCTCTTGTGTGCCTCCCCTGAGTGTGTGGAGATGTACCATCCCAGGAGCTCAGGCCCTACAGCACAAACGTACGTCTCTTTTCAGCTGGGCAGAAAGAATTTAATCTCTGCTCCCCTCTCCAGATGGTCAACACAGGGAAACCACAAGTAGCTCAGCCTCCAAACACCTTCCATGCTCAGCATGGCTACTTTTACTCCACACGTTGCTCTCAGAGCAGCCACCAGAGAGGCTGGACACTGCCAACATGCACAGCCTGTTTGGTTCTGGCATCCCTCTTGTTCTAGACAGTGAGAAGTCCTGCTATTCAGCTTTTCCTTTTGCTTTACCAGCACTGGCAAAACATCAAAACTATTCTCCCAACCACCCTGCTCTGCTTCCCCTTTCCCATCACGAGAAACACCTCTTTTATTGGAAATCGCATTTAAGACAAGATTTGGAACAAATAATGGGATTGTGCCTGCTGACACGCTGTCTCAGCACTGCACTGAGTCAACACTAGAAACCATCTTCCTCTCATCTGCAAACAGCTGTAAAGAAGAAGGCCACTTCTATTTAATTCCTTAACAATTAGGCATTAAGTAATCTAGACCTCATTCAGTTTCCAGCAACACAATCTCTTCTATTTTGCACTGTTTTCAGTTTAAAGGCTTTCAATCTATAACCCGTTACCTACGAGGATCAGAGCCTGTTGTGCCTCTGCAGTTTGTGTCACAAACCTGCCCGAACCCCCCCACCTCACAGACAGTACCAATGACTGAGTTATTTTTACAGGGTCCTGTCAAAATGAAAAATATTTGCCTGTGAACAGCAAGCCAGGCAATCCACGCTGAATCTTCATTCAAAACAATCCTAAAATACAGGCATTATAAAAAAGGATTTGTCATAAATCACTGTTATCTTAAGTTATCTCGCCTTTTCCTTCAAACTGACATTGTTTAGATTTTATCATCGGCCAATTAGAATAATTACATGCAAGCATGCTGCAGCAGAGAACTGTAAAACATAATAAATCTAAAGACATTTGTAGAGAGTTACCCGTTCAATGAAAACCACATTTAAACTTCTTATGTAGCAACTTAAACATCCTTTTTCAGCCCATAAAGATTCTTCTGACTTTCAGTACTATTTATGTTGCTTTTTTTTTAATCTGAATTTGGCAACATAAGGGTATATAATTTCACACACCCTTCTCCTGGCCAACTTGGAATCTGGTCTGCGATGAAACCCAGGCTAACTCACAGCACAGACAAAGTTCTTCAAGTCATCTTGAGGGAATTTAATACCACACTCCCTTGAAGTCCTTAGGAAAAAAAAAAAACCCAAAACACCCAAACCCGACATCAGTAGCATTCCTGGATCTATTAACCACCAGTGATTAATGACTCAAACAGGACCGTTATCTTGAGATGGAAAAATAACTACTGAAGATGCAAAAGAAGGCAAGAAAACATTTTTCTCCCTGGCTGCACACTTTAAAAGCAGCCACTCATCTCAGACTGCAAGTAGTCACACATCAAAATACATTTTAAGCTTTAGTAGTACTTCAAAAACCCGCATTATTCTTAGGACCTGCCAAACACTTGTCTTGCCATTACCAGCAACAAGCCGTGGGGATTTTCTTACACGTGAGAAAAAGATACTATCTTCCTAATATTCAGGTGTTGCTAAGGCTAAATGACAACTCTGTGGGGGGTAATTACATCATCAATATACTGTGCAAGGAAAATTCTTCAACCTTGACACCAGTTTGCACTAAAATAAATCCCCAAACCTTTTCTCTCATTAATTCCAACAATTATAATGGGGGGTTTGGGGATGATTTAGGCCATTTTATGTTCAAGGCCACAACAAAACTACCCATTTCTTTTGCAGGAGAACCAGCCTGGAGTGCTGAGGTCCCCGGCTGAACCGTACGGCGCTTGGGTCTTTTGAACTGCTGGCAACACAAGTTTCTACATTTTTCAGTTTCTGGCAAGCTAATATATTTCCAGAGATTGATAAGATCATACCATAAAGAGATCTAATTAACTCTAGGCTTTTAATTTCAGCCACGGAAAGCAGAAGAATGACTTACTTGGGTCTCGACTGCTGTACGGCCATCCTGAGGCAGGTAAAAAAGACGGCATTGGAGAACTTGCCCTGCTGTCATCCTCCACCTGCTGCGTAATGTGCCGCACAGTTTCTTTGTTTTTCCTGTTCTTCCTGCGCCCGGTGGGTTGCCAGCCATCCCCTACTCCTTGTTCTGAGAAGGCATTCTGTATTGCACTATCCTTGGCAGAATGTAGTTCACTCCCTCCATAATGGGATGGCGAAACCTGTTCCTCTTTGATACGTAAAGACCCATAGCCCACGTCACTCGTCCAAAGAGACTGGGATGAAACGTCTTCGTGGCTCTCCGGTTTTGGTTCTTGATCCTCTTTTCCATAACTACTCCCTCCTTCGTGGCAGCTGGCGATAGCTGAATCTCCAGAAGAGTTTGCCGGGCTCGTTCTCCGCGCTAACCAGGGCGATATACTCCTGCCAGCGACCACCGCCGAGATCAAGGCGTCCGTGCTGCTGCTGGAAGGGGCTCCCAGTTCATAATCGACGAGGTCGTCCGAGGCATCGGACTTTATGCTGATGTCGAGAGCTGCTTTTATGAAATTGTGGCAAGCCTGCACGATATCCGTCATCTGCAGATAGCTCGCCGCTGACATCACCTCGATGACGTTCCTGCTGGTCAGGGCTAGGTGCGCCGAATACATGAAGTCAATGATGGCTTTGAAGCCCTGTGCAGTTACAATGTCTAAATGGGTGACGGTGGCCTGGTCGGAGGTTTTCTGTACCTGGCAGTAGAGCGTTTTGAAGTAGCGACTGCTCCCCAGCAGAACGTTTTTGTGAGCCTTAAATATCTTCCCCTCCACGATAATGCAGACGTCGCAGAGGATGCCGTGTTGCCTCTGCTCGTTAAGCTCTCGCAGCAGATGACGGTAGTGGGAAGAGATCTCCATATCTTCCTTTCGGTTATTCATTTGGAAATCTTTGTGCTTCCTCTTCCACAAGTCCTGCACGGGGAAGGAAAGGACACTATTACCAAATCCACTACCACCTCACAGATGCGTTTGTCAAAGACTGAGACCAAATTAAGTAACAGGTTCGTCTTGAAAGAATACCACAAAATACAGCTGCTGCCTAGAAAGACCACACAGTCATTACACGATGCAGCTTATTTTTGCCAGACTTCAGATAACTTACATTAAAAGGGACTACATTTGAAGCTCAATCCTCCAGTGGCTCGTAACAACCCAGAGAAACACTTCTTTAAATTACTACAGACTTTTAAGAAAACCTGTCTTGAGTAACTTGGGTAAAACAGCTGTCAGGTTTGTTTTTTTTTTTTTTACTGTTTGCGTTCAGTAAAGTTTGGTTTTGAAAGAGATACTCCACTTGAAACCACGCTGATGGAGACAAACTATTGAAGAGCACTCTGTAACACAATTTCCTCAAGGGAACCAGCATGATGTGGAACACACGGAACTGCTGAACTCCTCAGACAGCAAAAGCCAATTGAAACCAGCTATTTCCCTCCCTGTATTGCCGTTGAGGGGCTATAAATACTGTTCTCAAGTCAGAAGAGCAACAGGCAAATCCAAGACCACAGATCACTAAATGTTGAGTCCCCGCCCAAACTAAACTGGCAACAGATCAGAACTATGAAATTAATGTTATTTGAAGCTTAACTACTTATAAGCAGAAGATTTTTAACTTTGTATAAACCATGTTATTTCATTGGCCTTACATCTCCAAGTTAACCTCACAACCTAAGCAATTTAGTAGAGAAGTTCTAATAACGACCTAAACATTCATGTTTAGAAAGGATGCCTATGACCAAAATAACAAAGAATTCACAGGACTTTTCATCACCTTTCATAAAATTTGACAGTATTATCCAAAAAAGGCTAGTTAGTGCCAACAGCACAACAGAGACCCATGTCCTGGAAGTTATGCTCCAAAGTATCCTCCTCTCACACCCCAAAACAGAAGAAGAGGTCTTAAATGTGGATATGTTGACAATAATCAGTGGTGCTAATATTTTCAGATTGAATTTTATCCCACATAGGGTTCTGGCAGCCTTCACTGAGTCCCTCCTACCATGCAGTTTCATCTCCTGTCCACAGGGCATCATCAGAAACTCCCTGCCCTTCACCTCCCAAGGTAACACTTCACTGGTGTCGGGAGCATCAACATGTTGTGTCTCTCAAGTGAGACGACTTCAAGCTCCCCATGCTCAGGGTCTTAAGGATGGAAGCTGCCAGCACCCAAACAGACCAACAAAGTCCCCTCCATGGCACCGGACCTCAGTAGTTACTGCCTTTGCAATTCCACACTTGCCTTTGCTGCCACAGCTTTACAAATTCCTGGGCATTAATTTCTACCATTTTATCTAGCTTATTCCACTTATCTGGACCTTACTATCAATATTGATATACCCTGTTTACAACAGTGGTTTAATGATGCAACTAATTAAGAACGCCAAGTTGCCTTAAAATGGGAAGGATACCTACTCTTTTCTCCCCAAAACTTCAATGTGTTCCAACATAAGAAGTTCCAACTGTAAAATGGGTATGTGGGTTCACATGTCAACATACAACTGTAAAGCTAGGACGTGCTGACAAGACCAGATTCTGAACGTAATTACAGGCAGGCACATACATCAGAAGCCTGGATTTAGGCTGTGGGTAGTTGCTGATAAAAACCAGAATCTTCTAGGTCTTATGGTCTTGAAGAGTACGTGGTTAAAAATACAAGCACTGTCAGTAAGGAGGCTGATGTGTGCTTGGAGCAACTCTCTAACACACACCAAGTTTAAATACCACTTCAGTCCCATCTGTTCAGATCTCAGCAGTGGGAGGTCCTAGGACAGCCACAATTCAGAAAATATCCCAACACCTGCAACTGGGTTTCCCACACCATGGGATACGGATCCGTAAGATCTCTGCCCCCTTCCCTAGCCTGTGCCATTATTATCATCTACAGGAACAAAACAGCTACAGTTTGGCCAACAGTATTGGTTAGAAAACAACCTCTCAGCCCACAGAACATACATGACGTGGGACCTCCCTTCTAGAGAGCCACCTGATGATTCAGAAGTTCAGGTTACACAATATTGCCCACACAAGCTTCCCCGGTTCCGCAAGAACGGAGCTGCCTCTTCGGCAGTGTCAGAAATGCTAATTTCCAAGCTGGTCCCTGATCATCAAGAAGCATTTGCTTTCCCCAAGAGAGGAAGGACCATGTTCCTGCAACATAAACAGGTTGAACTGTTGTTTATGTATTTCAAATTCATACAGCTTTTCTACAGAATTAAGGACAGAATGCACAAAGAAGCTAAATTTTTTTTTTTATTTGAACTGGAAGAGGTCAATAACAGTGTAGCTCTGCACTATCTAATGACACTGCCTATTTACCATTGAAATCTGCCCAAAGACCTCAAATCAAGTTCTCATAGAGAAGCCACCTCCATCTCAAATTAACAAATGAGATAAAGAAAGAAAAATCCACCTAAGAATCAGGAGTCAGGGAGCAAGAAGGAAAAAAACCAAGCAACTGATTTTTCAGGTGTTTGGCCTGAAAAGGTTGTGCCAGAGCCAGGCAGCACGGCAGGGCTCCAGCATGGGCTCAGAAGGTGGCTGCCACCACTTCCCAACATCTTCACATTTGAGAAAACCACCTCTTAAGGCAGAATGACAGTTCAGTTTTGTCTTTATTCCAGAAACCACGACTGCATCTACTTCTACGAGCTGAAGAGTCAGCGTAGTCCCCTCAGGAAATATGAATTGCCACACAGGATAAAGTGAGTTGTCCATCACCAATCCTGTCTTCAACAGCTGCCATATCCACAGGATTCGGGGGAAGGCACGAGAAAAGCTCAGAGCACACAATTACAAAGCCATCAGAAGGTTTCAGATACGGCATTGCCTTTTGCTGTTCCTTCACGGGTATCAAAATCCATATTCCAAGACATCGCTCCCTGAAACTGGTTTGGAAGGGGGAAAACAAAGAAATAAAAAAAATAATAAAAAAAAGACATCTGCAAGGGTAATTTTCTCTTCCTCAATTTAATACATCTTAGCATCAGGAGTATTTGTCACTGTCTTCACTTGCTTTTGTGAATTTATGCAAGAACAGTTTTTCCTCTTGAATGTTTTTCACCTGGAAATCACACCAATTCCTTGATATTTTATTTCTTTACTGTTTCACGTATTTATTCAGCTTAGTTCAGCAGGCTGGGTTCCTTCACTGTCAATAACAGTCTATTTTACATACACCTTGTCTTTTGTTTAAGCTGCCTGCAGCAGAAACCAAGATAAAATTATTTGTCTCTTGCTGCCTTTGGTTTAGACTGGACCAATTTGAGGGTCAGGTATTGACTCATCTGATGCTTCTTATGGCTGAAGCACTTGCTGGCCTCTTTAGGAAAGAAGCTCAGAAAAAAAAAGCTATTTCCCACTAAGGGATTATTACACACACAAAGATCTGTGCAGGACTCCTTACTGGCCTCCCTCCCACCCACCAAGCTCTGGACAGAAGACACTCTCCAGGCAAGCCATGGATGAAGAAGAGCGTGTCATTACAGTAAGATCACATAGTCCTTCTATCTTACATGCCCCCACTTCCAAGGACACTGGGGACAAAAACAGAGGATGGACAAGAAAGCAAAACCACCTGATATTCTAGAATATTAAAAAAACCCACCAAGTAAAAATAATGAGGATATACATTCTTCTATGCAAAAGGAAGACAACCTGCCCTTGTTCCAAAGTACTTTAAATATAAAGAGATGGAGAGATGAACAGGGAAGACACCCAAAGAGCAGCATCCCTTCCCCTGGCAGTTGGGTGCATTATAGTGCTTTCAAGTATATGATGTGGATACTCCCCTGTTCAGTCTCATCAATAAAAAAATTTAACATCTTCCAAAACAGCAGTTATTATTGTAGATGTCTTGATTTTCCTCCCTCTAAAGGTCTGCTACCTTATCCACATCATTCCACGTTCAACATTTGTTACAGCCTCGTACCTTTTAAATGAGAGGTCTTTGGGGGAGAAAATTAAATATGCCTCAAATTCAGAGGAATTAATTAGTTTTCAGTCTACCCGTGTCAAACCAGAACATCCGTTTAATGTCAAGGATCACTAGGGAATTAATCCAAGTTAAATTTAAGGCAATTTGCTAGTAGTTAAAAATTCAGGAAGCTTCAAAACCCTCTGCTCTTGTGTTCCAATTTTTCATGCTGTTTTGTGGCTTGTTGTTGGGTGGTTTTTTCCCCTTTTCCTGGTAACGATATTTATCTTTCTACAAGATCTTTTAAGTGGAGATTTCTTCAGAAGAGCAGTACCCTTCAAACTGGTAGTGGAAGCGTGGTAAAGATGGAATAAACTGTGGAGATTTTTTAGAAACAAGCCTCGAAGATCAAGAATGTATTTTTTTGGTTTTATTTCATGTCTTTTTAGTCCACTGAAGGATTTCAAAGTTGAGCACCTACTAAAATCCTTTAGGCCTGGGCCTGTGATGACAGCACATGGCCACAACACGGCTTTCCAAGAAGCCAATGAACCATGAAAGCTCACCTGTAGACTTTCCACAAAATAAATTGTAGCAGATCAGGCTTTCTTCATAAGTCAAACTGCAGAAAGTACAGTAATTCAAATATATTACTTTTCAAAAAATAACTTTAAAAACCAAAGTTGTCCCTAAACAAACAACACTTGCATGTAACAGTATCAAGAACAAAACATGAACAGATTTTAACAATCACTTTCACGCAAACTTCTGCCAAGACACAGGCCAACTTCTTAGTTTTCATGTTGTCAAAAATCTGTTCTTAAAGTAAGCATTGTTTTTATAATTTATATAATCTTTAACCCTAGCTAGAATGAACTTTTGTCACTCAAATACATTATCTACGAAAACTATTTATTTTGCACTATCAGTACAATTATTTGAACACGAGAATATCACCTGATGACATAAGAGTAAATAAACACAATCTTCACCTCATGTTAGAAGGGGGTTAAAATAAATAACCCGTAATACTTGAAAACCCAACCTCTCAGCATGCACACCTACAAAAAGCTGCCTGACCGAAATCTCAACACCAGTACAATCAAGGGGTACAAATTTGTTGCATCTAAAACTCAGTGCGTTATTTGAATTTTGACAAAAAGCCACAGACAATAAAGGGAGTACACAGATGAAAGCCTCCACAGTACAGTCCCCTGGGAAATAGTGAAGACAAAAATAAATTCCCTTCACTCAGAAGGAAAGAAGGGGGGGTGGAAACACCACCAACAAAAACCCTCGAGGGTTTTTTTTTTTTGTTTTGCTAGGGGTTTTTGTGTGTTTACTTTTTGCTCCCAGAATATAAGGAAATAAAAAATTTAAACTACATGACATTTAGTCTATTACAATTTTCTACTACATGTTTCTACACTTAATATTAAGGACACAAATTTAAAAAGTACCAAAATATTCACTAGTGTACTCCTCCACCAGCTACTCTGTGCTCCCTAGAGAAAACAAGCCAACTGGAATTTAACCAAAAATGTGTTGTTTCCTCCCCCTTCTCCCTCTGGAGAAAAGTAGAAACAGATTAAGGAAGAACTCAAATTCACTCCAATGGTTTATTATACACAAAAAACCCAACAAACACACCCCACTCCTCTGCTTCTCCTGTGCCCTGTCCACGTCTCCACTCCCAAGACATTCCAACATTTTTTAAATTCCTCTGCAAGGAGCTCTGTAAGGTGAGATTGGGCTTGAAACGCCTCCTTGCACGAGACGACACAGTGTGTGTACGAGTTTCACTTTTACCCAATTAAAGACAGCAGAAATGTGCAGGATTCCCCTATGTTGACAAAAATGGAGAACAAAAACAACCCCCAAGGTAACCTTAGCAACCAAAATGGACGGTACCTGTAGTTATTCTAAATGAGAGAGCAAGCAGAAGACTCGGGGTATTAATGGCTGAGAACTCCCTGTGAAGACACCGCTCATGAGCTTTACAACTACCCATCTCCAAAAACAAAGTGTTTTCCTGAGGAGGAAGAGCACACAATTCTAGAAGACCTTTAGCTTTTTGATACTAGATACCCCAAACAACTCTATTTTTCATCTCTGTTCATAGTAGATGCAAGTAACAGCTTATGAAAATGAACAGTTGCCAAAAGAAATTCTACTCTATTCTGACTCACGAAACCGATCAGGCGTTGTTTAAGTTGCTCATTCCAACCACAACTCTGAATTCAAAGAGAAACAGGCAGATGTTTGTAAATAGACCATACCAGACCCTTGGGTCAAAGAGGTTACTCACAACTCATGGTTTCATGAAAACAACATTGGACCACTTTTCCCTTATGACCGGGGATGAGAATGTTTAATTACAGCCCAAAAGTGTAGGTTCATCCTTACGGGTTAAGAGTCACAGGAAGAAAATAAAAGTTCCGTCATTCAGTTTGAGAAATACTACACAATTACAGAAAAGGCAAGAATCTGTGAGGCAAACCATTTTCAGTTAACTTAAAGAAAATAAGTAGTTATATTTTTATTATCAAATTTGAGATGCCCACTCAATTCTCTATGACTGTAGGGCAAAAAAAAACCCACCCAGGCTCCTAAAAGAATTCAATTAACATCTGCCTGATGAGGATTGACCAAAATGTCTCCAATTTCAAGCCAACGCTGACCCATCATCAACAGCATTAAAACAGCATTTCTGTTTAGCATCTCTATAGTAGTTACAATCCTGAAAGTCTATGAACAAAGCTCAAAGAGCAGCAGCAGACCAACATCATATTTTGGGCCAGAACATAATGGCAAAGAAATCACTCTCAGTTTCCAGGGCAGTCAAAGAGATTTCAGCTCCCTGTCTGTCTGGGTTAGACGTAGCCAGGAAATACAACACATTTAAGACCATATCACAAGTTTACAGCTGCTTCTACCATGAAAATACATAGATCCAAATCCATTTAGGAATAAAAAAAGTGGCCAATTTCAGCAAAAAGACTAAGGACACGCAAAACACTACACGCCTCCCGTCGTTCACCACTTCATTAAAGTTTTGTTTCCACAATCCAAATGCAATCTCACTCCAATAAACAGAACAGAAAATGACAGGGAGCTATCATTAAACATGTCACTCTCTATCCAAAACTTTAAACCAACAACTTGGCTTTGGCCTTTGACCTGTTGAATCATCTACCTGAAGCGTGCAGAAGCTGGACGCTACAGAAGTGTAACCAAAAGACAGGATTTCTGAAAGTGTTTTAGAAAAATCCATTATTAGCATTTGTTAGCTCTGACAGTGCATTAAGAATTTCAAGAGAAAACTAGGTCCGAAAATGAAAGCTAAGGGAAAACTGTTATCCTCCATATTTTGGAAGGAGGGCAATTAGAAATTTAGAAACTGTAAAGTTAAATGTAGGAGGAGAATAAAAAAAAAATTACAAAAAAAGAGATGTGCGTTTTGCTACAGTGTTCTTAATTTAATAAGCAGTGAAAAGACTTTTAGTGATTTTATTAGAGAAAGCATGCAAACTTCAATCTTAGACAAGAAATTAAAATCCAAGACAATTACTTCTTACCAGTAACAAACTGGGTTCCAGGTCTGGTGTTTCTCCTACAACAGCTGAGGACATCAACAGCCCTAGGGCAGCACAGGTAGTGCACTGTCCTGCGACCTTCCAACCGCGCTGGGGTGAACTCTTGCAGGAGAAAGACAGAACTATGCCAAAAAACAAAACCAGAAGAAGTTATCAGCATTAAACTACAAGATTACTGAACAACAGTGATTTATTTTAAAGTCCTTTCCAAACTCACAGTTAAAACACCCCTATTTATGACCTTATGAACCCCAAAGAATGTTAACTCAAAGTGTGTATTCTAGCTAACTAAAGCCTGGTTAGCTTTTGGCAACAATATAAGCAAGAGTTACTTCTTAAAATATGTGAAAAAAAATTCTAATTTTAGATACTAAAACTTCAAACAGATCCTTGAAACAACAGTGTTTCCTGTTTGGTAGCTTTTCAAAACATTCTCACTTTAATGACTTTTTAAAGAGACATTTGTGGCCTGAAGGGTACTAATTCACCTTATCTGACCTATACAATACCGAGGTTTAAAACCCACCAATACAGCTCCTTTTGCAGTGGAATATTCAAAACAATTTCCTCTTGAAATTTTTAATGGCCAATTTCTATTGGCTGATGCCATTTGAGGTTAAGAAACTACACAATCCCAGGACTTTGAAAATTCTGTGTGAAATATAGATAATTAGGTAGAGTAAGGCACCTTCACAGATCGAATTCTCAGATAAAACATTAACATTTATGATTAGGAAGTATAAAGAATGGTTCATCTACACAAAGGGGTGTTTTTTGTCTGTGAGAATTCATCCACTATAATTATGATCTTGTACACCTGTTTCTTCTCCTATAAAACAGACTATTTTCTTCAGAGCACCATATTCACTAAACTTGTAACATTAAACTCCAACTAAAACTTCTGATTATGCTTTATTCAAAACTTTATATTATTCATATTCTGTTAAGTCATTACAGCAAAGTATTTGCCTTGTATTTCTGATCTCTGTTATTTCAGACATCTTCAATATAAAGATTCAGTCTCTTAATGACAAACTATAAACCAGTACTGTTGGTTTCAAATCTGTCCTTCTGTAGTAACAGATTGTGAAAGAAAACATCAGAAGATAAAAATTAAGGAAGCTTTTCCAATACAAACTAATGTCATTATAAAGGGTGAAATAACATATCTAATAAACAAATGAAGAAATTAGGAAAATCCAAGCATTCTTACGGCAACAGGCAGAACTGTAAAAATCTTGAAAACAAATATGACCCCAGTGAAGCAAACACCATTGACTTTGTTCTCAATTTCTATCTCAGACTGCCAACACTTGCTTTTCTCTAAATCTGATTGCTTCTCCACAGCAATTGTTTTGGCTACCTCTTTTTAGTCCCATTATTTAGACAGTTAAAAAAAAGAAAGTGGGGGAGTGAGGGAGTGAGACCAACCCAGAGACATGGGAAATCACTTTGGTAGCAATGTGTGAGAGTAATGGGTATTTTCACTTTGTCTTAGGGCTGTTACTGTTAAGACTCTCATTTACACCTCTGTCCCAGAGTCACAATATGAGCCAGGACAGTCTGGTAATAAAGGTAAAGCAGAGACTTACACTCTTTTGCACAGCTCTGCATTTTTCCTTCTTGTTTAAAGCTCTGCACCTGCCTCCCTCTTCTAATGGAACAGATGAGAACCAAGTGACCACGATTAATGGAGCCACCTCTGCCACAAGGTAGGAGCAGAAGAACAGCCAGAGGTATTTTTTCAACTTTTGCAGTTGGGTAAGATTTCTAAACAAGCCTTTGTTATCTCCGTTAAATCAAATTTTATAAAGAACTGTAAGCCCTCATGACAATGTTATCTCCAGCTACTCTTTCTTCTTCCCTTACCACATTACAAAAATACCTTTAAATGCTGAGAACTTACCAATATTTGAAAATGTTTCCTGTTAGCAAAAATAGATGTCACGATGTTTCACAGCTGGACAGTGCATGTTTTAGTGAATAGAGGAGAATGGTCTCCAGTAACAGGCTCCAAAAGGTTCATCAGATGTCCTGTATTTGGGAATGGAAAGAATAAGAGGCAAAAATTAAAAACTAAACTTTAACCTAATACAAAGTGTCACATAATGACAAGCAACAGTTAAAATAACTGCACATTTACAACACTGTTTGCCATTTTGACCAAGAAATATTCTGACATATAGGAAATATGATTTAGCTCTTGTGTTTAAGAGTTTTAC